>JZKD02S2313966.1:16695-33048 GCA_000966675.3 Picea glauca
AAACTATACACGATTAAGCATTCCCTTTGTCCCAACCTTTAGCCATCCTTGTGCAAAGAGAAGTATAGAGCAAAGAAGTTGGAAGACAGTGGAAGAAGAGCCCAGGACCAAGATCGAGGAGCAGTAGCCAACTTTATCACTGTAAGGTATCATTGTGAAGTTAATAAAAGAATTGTTTTTCTCGTCCCGCCATATGAGATTGTCATTATTGGAATATTGATTGTATGATTGATTAAATCTCTAACCCATTAGTTCATAGATCAAATGCATGTGGAGTTATTTGTTTGTCTTTAGTGAATGCAGGTCAACATTGGGAGGAGAGTTGCAGTCAAAGAATGACCAAGCGCGAAAAGGGATCGACACCAAACACAAAAAATAAGGTACGTCAACTTAATCTCTTGAGCCTTGTATTTACATATGAGTAATGGGGGTATAGGCATGGGATGATGGTAAAAAGTAAGAATCTTTAGGTCATTTCTACATGCATGATAAAACCCTTAGTGCTAGTATGTAGGAGGGATTTCCCACCCACAACAGAATTGGCGACCATACTGGGGATCTCTAGGGTTTCTGGGAATGTTTTTTCTAGGGTATTTTTAGGAACTAGTTTCATTTCTTGTTTTTAAAGTTTCTACAAAAGTCTGAGCTAATAGAGATTCTGGTCTTCCATACCAGTTATCTCTGTTCCTTTGCTTGACTGCATTTTTTTTGTTTTTTGAGACCCAGAGAGGTACACGCGGCTTGTATAAGGTCTGCATGCGTGTACTCGCGCCCTACCTTCCCACGGCCCGCGTGTACATGCTAGCTGAGGAAGTGTCAGTCACATGTATGATTCCAGAAAATTTCTTTTAGAGAGGTAGTCATCCTCTCCCCTGTCAGGAATAATCCTCCTCAGGGGTCTTCTGGAACTCTTTCTAATCTTTATTGTTTGTAGTATATAGCTTAGGTTTCACCTCAGATTGGTTTGTTCTATGAAGTTTTTCCTTGAATTGTTTTCTTTTTTATGTTAAAGTAAGTGTCTGAGTCTTCAAGAGATCCTGGTTCTCAGTACCAGTAGTCTTTGCCTGGGCTATATTGCTTGGCCTTTAATTTGTCTTAGAGTTTCAGAGATACACACGGCCTGTATAAGGCCAACACGCGTGTACATGCGCCCTGACTTTACATAGCTTGCGTGCACACGCTTGTTGTTGAACTGTCAGCAGTGTGCTTGTGGAGAAAATTTTTGTTTAAGGTGAGGCAGTCATCCTTTCCTTGGACAAGAGTTATACCTCTCAGGTTTTTGGGTCTCTGTCATAGGGATCAGTAACTTAGGTTTGATCACAACGATAACTTCTTTTTCATTAAGAAGTTTTCCTCAAAATTTTCTTTTTATATGGTTTTTAGACAAGTGTGAGAGTCTAGTTTTAATTTTCTTGTGTGTTAGTTTTAAAGTGACTCTTTGCTATCTACACTTAGGCCAAAAGTTTTCTTGGTTTTTACTTGTTGATATTTTTCCTTTTTGCTTTGTGAGCATTCAAATAAAAAAAAATCTCTTTTATTTCTTTGTTTGGTTAAATAGTGTTGGTTTGCATTAGTAACCAGGGAAAAGTATTTGCTTTCATAAGTTCCTGATGGTTTAATTAGATCATAAGTAGCTCGTAATCGAGTGAAATCTTGCTTTGAGTTTGTTGTTTAAAGATCTTAGAAAAATTTTAGTTTGAAAAGTTGTTTAAGATTTGAGTCAAGAAGAAGTTATTTTGTTTCCAGCTTTTTGTTTATTTTTCTTTCATCTTTCAAACATCACTAGTTTCACTTTCATAACCTTTGACTTAAGACAAGCCATAAAAATTAACGCTAAATCTAAAATTCATTAGACTTTTTACGTTTGTAAGGTCAACCAACTAGTTTAGGGTTAGGGCCTTGAATTAAGTTGGAGATGAAACTCTTCAAGGCCATTAAATCAAACATTGGAGTCTGAGTTAGGGAGTGTCAAAGTCCAGTATTGTGAAAGTTATCCGGGACCCCCCTATAACACAGGGGCTAAACACGAGGTCACGTGCAGAAAGGTAGTGGAGATAACCCCTCCAAAGCTAGACCAATCGTAGTGGAGAACACATATAGAGGGCTTGTTTTGGGATTCCGTCAATTGCATTTGCCACAGAGCTTCGTGGGTCTCGAATCCGTTCAAGGTCCTCAGTTGTCTTCTGGACCACTTGATTTCAATACCCTTGATAGGTTTCAGGCTCGATACCCTGTTCATTGTGGTCTACCTGACTTTCGACTGTACCCGCCTGGTGACTGTTTGCGTGCTGGCAACCTAGTTGCCTATCTTTTTTAGAGACATACACAGGTGACTGCGGGGGTATATTACGGTCCCTAGGACAGACATCAGGTCACGCTTTGCAAAGTATACCTGGAGGGTGCTTCCGTGTTTGAGTTGCACTTGCACCGGTAAGTTGCTCTAGTGTTGGTTGTTGTAACTATTCTTCCAACTAGTTTAGTGTTTGCTTGTTTTATCTTGGAGGGACCATTTTAGTGTGTGTTGTTTTTTGAACGAATAGAAAGCCCTAGTGTGTCTTTGATCTTCTCATACAGTGGAGGATCACGAGCTCCGTCGGTCACGAAGGCTTCTGGGCCTATCACTGGTTACACTGGAGCCACCTCCGCCACCACTAAGGCGAAAGCTAGACCAACAAGGGTCTTTTGAAGCGACCAAGTCACAGGAAACTGTACCCGACCAACATCCAGAGGAAACGACCATTTTAGACCTTGGAGCGCAAGCTCTTGGTCCATCCAAAACTCCAACCATTGATCTTTCAACACCCATCATCATACAGATTCACCCTTACGAGTGCCAGACAGTGTCACACGCAGCAATGGAAACAAATGCTGCCATTTCTTCTGGGAATTCTTCAATCCCCACTATGGTTGTCACCACATGGGATATTCCACCTCCTAACCCACCGCTACCGGTCCGAGCCACCATGGTCTCGATCGCCTCTACCTCGAGCAGTGGTCCAATCCCTTCTATGGCGATGACCACTTCCCCCTTCACACCGAGTACGACCGACCCTCTGTTCTCATACGGGATGCCTAGCTCAGGTACAAGTTCTGTACTTTCCTACTCCACTTTACAGACTTTAGGTCTGGGGGCAGGGAGCTCTAATGCTCCTCTGCAAGGACACATGGGGGGCACTTCAGCTCCTTTTAACGCTTTCCCTTATGGGGGAGGTCATATGCCTCCTTCGTCCCCTTCGCTCGATGACACCCACTAGCAATCTGTCGGGCCACCCACACACCATAGTTTATTTAGAGTAGGGAGTCAAGGATCACCTTCTCATAATATGCCGGTAGGTTCGACATTGTTTTTTTTTGTTCGGTGCATTTGGTAACAATGATTTCTCATTCGCTGCTTTCCCGACTGGGGGCAACCCCAGTTACAGACAACCTATTCCTATGCAGGGCACTATTCCTGCACAGGGGGCAAACCTAGGAACTTCTTCCGCATCAGGACCTTGGAATTCTTGGCAGGGATCAGTTCCCTTGTCAGGAATGTCGATCTGGGGAAATTCTTTTCAAAACCAATGGAACCCTGGACAAGGTACTATGCCTATGTCCATGGGATTGACATGGGGCAACCCTTCCCAAAGTCCTCCGAATGTAATGCACGCCCAAACATCTAAGTCCTATTTTGGGAATCAGACGATGATGTCTCCTCACACACATAATACATACGTTGGTCATGGCCATGGTTTTTAACAGAGCCCAGGCCAGTAGCCAGACTTTTCCTGGCAACCTGGTGCTAGTCAAACTCCAGGTCCCTTTTTCCATGGTTATCACCAACAACCCAAACTACCTTTCCTGGAAACCTTGCATTTTCTAGACTTGACAAGGTTGTTGAATGACCCTATCTGTCACGATCCGCATTGGCCCCCTATGCTGACGAAGTTACCTTCGGACTTACCAAATTTCGAGGCCAAGCCTAACGAAGATCCAGGAGATCATGTGACTACTTTTCACCTTTGGTGCTCGTCTAATTCGTTAAAATACGACTCCTTACAGTTGTGATTGTTTCAATGTACTCTCATTGGAAGTGTCGTGAAATGGTACATTAAGCTCAACCACTCAAGATACTCTTCCTTCGACGAATTGGCAATGGCTTTCCTAAACCATTTCCAATTACCTATAAGATACGATGTTGGCATAAAATTGCTGGCCAATTTTTCACAGACAAAAGCAGACCATATCTCTGATCACATCTGAGAATGACGACGCTGGAAGAGATTAATTAAGGTGCCAGTCCCACCAACATTCATGCTTGAGTGATTCCTTAAGTATTTGGTCCCACAGTTATCCAAAGATGTCGGGAGTGTTTTCCGAAGAAGATGTCATCATGAGAGCTCAACAGCTTGAGCTAATCTACTCTCAGTCTGGTTTATTATACGAGATCTTGCCAGATGTGCCATGCTCAATACTTGATAAAACCAGACAAAGAGTTGGACCACATGCCGATGGTATTGTTGGTTCAACACAAACAAAGTCCGTTGAACAACTGACGAAGCAATTACAACAATTGTCTATACAACACACATCGGCCAACCAAACTACTGTTTTGGCTGCTCCCCCTACCCAAACGTCGGATGTACACACAGTGCAATCGACAAATCCAAAGGCCACCCAATAGCCTGATAGAAAGAAAAAACAACAAAAGAAGGGCAAGGGGGATAAGAAACCCACTAATAATGCTGGCGGGAGCAACACTGAGAAACAGAAGGCGAGGTATCCGTGCAACCTATGTGCAAAAGACCACCCAACCCACCAATGTCCTTGGCTTGTAGAGGCCCAAAATTTTGTGACACAACAACAACCTGCCGTGTTAACCAATCCATTTCAACATGGGCAAAACCTAACCCAAACCTCTACAAGCGCGGAAGGGGGCAGTCAAGGACCCTCTCCGTCTTCGAACAATCTTGCATCCGTGAATGTGTATATGATAAAGGGTGATTCTTTTATATCGACTAGAGCGCATGACTACAATAAACCGAGCACTTCTGAGAAGGGAAAAGAAGCTGAAATCCCATCTCTTCCTCTCTAGATTGAGAAGACTTTGGGCGAAATAATGACACACATCCCAAAAGGTGTGTTCAAAAAAGATTCTCACAACCCAAATGCAAGGGCCGCCCAAAACTGTTCTATGGTGGAGGATTTGTCCCAAACCCCTTGTGCGATGTTCGCTTTGGAGGTCCTCCAAAGATGCCCTTCCCAAAAGAAAGCTTTGTTAGCCGCTTTAGGATCTACCGAGACTTGTAATTCGGGTACGATCATGCTGGATACAACCAACTTAAAACCTCGTCTACCTTACCATGTAGTGTTTCAGATAGTAGTGGCTCACCCCACGAAAAATTTTACTCAGAATATTTTCTGCATGGTGTTTGATGAGGGTGCCTCGACATGCGTTATGTTGTTGGCATGTTAGAAGGCCATCGGCCAACCCGTTTTGTCTCCGTCACCTACTCTTCTCACTGCTTTCGACAATCATTCGTTTCGACCACATGGAATCATTCCCTCTTTCCCCGTGCAGCTAGGAGGGAAGACCATGTGCGCCGAGGTAGAAGTAGTCGACACATCCCTCGACTACAATCTCTTGTTAGGTAGGAGTTGGACTTATGCTATGCAAGTCGTGGTTGCTACAGTTTTCAGGGTCTTGTTGTTTCCACACGAGGACCGGATTGTGACCATTGATCAATTGTACTTCTCTAGACCCGACCCTTCATTGGGGGCATTTGCGGTCCCAATGATTGATAATCCCCAACTGGGCATCGTCAACGTAGGAGTTGGTTTGTGCCCATCTTTGATGGGTACCTTCGATTACCCGCCCCCTCAAAGCGATGTCAATTTCATATTAGACCACCATAAGGTTGAGATTTTCCAAGTTTCATCTTTTCGCACAACTTACCTCAACAATCCATGGATACTTCCTTCCCCATCGGCCACGATGGAGGGGACAGGGAACCCTAGCATGTCCATGCCCTTGTCCGCAGTCCAAGTAGCGTACTCTTTAGTCCAACAAGCTTCGACCGACATAGATCTAACTCCTGCACAAGAGTTAGATCCGATTCTAGAGCCTATTTGGGCTCAAGGCTCTCTTGCTGATACCGATTCGTTAGATTTAGTCTTGCCCTCCGACGAAGCAATAATTAAAGCAATGACTAGTCCAGAAAAACCCTGGGATGATCTCCATCACAGATCATACTTCCTCCTAGAGTTAAGCAAAATCGAAGCAGGAGAGTTCACCTTGACTATGACTGGAGATAGGTCTTGTCCTATTAATCCCTTAGCTACACATGAGGTTTATGCCGATGGTAATATGGCAACTATCGTTGAAACTATACCGATTAATATCTCCAGAACCCCTAGCGTCATGGAGAATGTCTTCGTTGGAGCCAACTGTTCCCCTGAAGAGATTCAAATCTACACAGATCTATTTAAAGCATTCCGCGACATTTTTGCCTGGTCTTACAAGGAAATGCCAAGCATCGATCCAAAAATAGTTGAACATGAAATCACAACTTATCCGGATGCCAAGCCTGTTCGGCAGAAGCTTCATCTAGTTAATTCTAGGAAAGAAACATCCATTAAGGTTGAAGTCGAGAAATTGCTCAAGGATGGTTTTATCTACCCTATCCATTTGACCCAATGGGTGTCAAATCCGATGTTGGTCAACAAGAAACAGGGCATGATTCACGTATGTACGGACTTCCATGATTTAAATAAGGCCTGTCCAAATGATAATTTTCCCACACCATTCATTGACCAAATAATCGATGAATGTGCAGGTTGCGAGGCCTTTTCTTTCATGGATGGTTTTTCAGGATATAATCAGATACAAATCAAACCCGAAGACTAGCACAAAACAACATTCATTTTTCCATGGGTTACATTTGCCTATTGTAAGATGCCTTTTGGTCTCAAAAATGCTGGAGCTACCTTCCAGCAAGCCATTTCTTTTGTTTTCCATGATCTCAAGCATATAGTCGAGACCTATTTAGATGATTTAGCATCTCGATCTCGCAAGAGAACAGATCATCCCACACACCTTCAACTTATCTTTGAGTGATGTCGCTACTTCCGGATTCATTTGAATCCAAACAAATGCAACTTTTGTGTAACATCATGATGTTTGTTAGGTTTCATAGTGTCAACAATAGAGATCATGGTCAATCCTCTCAAGGTTGAGGCAATAGTTCAGTTTCCTCCCCCACGCACAATCCTTCAACTTCAGAGTCTACAGGGCAAGGCAAATTTTTTAAGGCGTTTCATCGCCAACTATGGCGAGATCACAAATGGATTTATGTGCTTACTGAAGAATGACATTCCTTTTCACTGGGAAAATGCCACTCAACGCTCCTTCATGCGTTGAAACACGCTCTCACAACTGCCCCTCTGCTTCGGCCACCCAACTATAACAAAGATTTATTATTATACCTGGTTGCAACAGAGTCAACCATCGGCATGGTCTTAGTTCAGGAAGATGATTTTCTCTTAGAATATGTGATCTATTACCTGAACCGAGGCCTAGTCGGACCAGAACTCAATTATTCTCATATCGAAAAACTTGCGTTGGCAGCAGTCCATACTGTTCAATGGTTCTGTCATTATGTTTAGTTTCGCAAGACCACCGTCATTGCCATTGTGAATCAGTTTCAATACGTGTTGACACGATGGGTAATAGGCGGAAATATCAGTAGATGGATAGTCGTTCTCCAGGAATTCGAATTAGATTTCGTTTCAGCGAAATCCAAAAAGTCATTGGTCTTCGCAGAACTTATTTCGAAACTTCCGGTTGAGTCAGGTGATGTTATGCCCGAAGAGTTTCCTATCAAAGGAGATATGTTTTTAATCACATATTCAGATCCCTGGTACAGAGATATACCGGTCTATCTCTAGACTTTGAAGTGCCCCACCTTTGCGTCTCGTGATGAGCGTCGCCGTATACACCATCAGGCTAAGAATTATCTCATACTCGACGATATGTTGTATCGAAGAGGTGTAGACTACATCTTGTGCCGATGCGTCATTCATGGAGAAGCAATTATCGTGCTTAACGATTTCCATATCGAATCATGTGGTGGTCATTTTTCTAGGTTGGAAACAACCCAAAAGATTTTACGAGCCAGTTACTTCTAGCTGACACTAATCAAAGATTGTATCGAATTGGTCAAGAAGTGCCACCCATGTCAGCTCTTCTCTCGGAAGATGAGGGCACATCCCACTCCCATGTTTCTTGTCATCACAGTTGGTCCCTTCACCAAGTGGGGGATTGATTACACTACATGCAACCCTCCTTTAGCAAGGGGGCACCGTTATATCATTGTAGCCGTAGACTACTTCACGAAGTGGGTCGAAGCTATGCCAACGTTTAAAGATGATGGAGAGACTGTAACTTTCTTTTTATTCAACCAAATAATAGCAAGGTTTGATGTCCTGAGAGAGATTGTCACTGACCATGGAAGTCACTTTCAGAACCAGATGATGACCGAATTAACATCAAAGCTTGGGTTACAGCAAGAACATTCGTCACCCTACTACCCCCAAGCAAATGGTCAGGTGGAAGCTGTAAATAAATCTCTTAAGACCATCCTACATCGAATGATCAACTCAGCCAAGTCAAATTGGCATTTGATGTTATACTTGACATTATGGGCTTACTTAATGTCTGTTAAGACTGCAACCAATTTCTCACCTTTTCAACTCGTTTACGGGATGGAAGAAGTCTTGCCTATAGAATGTTAGATCCCGTCCCTAAACTTGGCAGTACAGTTATTGCCAGACACTTCTCCAATTGATGAATGGTTATTATACCTTGAGCGACTCAATGAACATCGTTGCGATGCGGCCTTGGCCAATGAGGCTCACAAACAAAAAGTCAAGTGTCAGTATGATCAGTCCGTTCGTCCTCAGATTTTCTCTGAAGGCGACCTTGTCCTGGTCTATGACCAAGATAAAGACCCCCTTGGAGCAGGAAAATTCAAACCCATGTGGTTCAGACCTTTCATCATAAAAGAGGTTCTAAAAAAGGGCGCTTATCGTCTGGTTGAATTTGAGGGAAATACTTTGGCAGATCTTAGAAATGGGATCTACCTCAAGAAGTATTACTCATAGGTGGGTCACCTTGTGTAACTTTTTGTAACATATGTATAGTCTTTGTCCTATTACTTTCTAGTTTCTTTTGGTATTATGGATGTGTCGTTTTTGATGTTATCTTTTGTCACTGTGGCAGATGTCAAGTGAATCAGAGGTGTTCATTGGGTACACAGACGGTGCTAGCCGACACACTCGGAGGCTTACCTCCGCAGCTTGGGTAATTTTTACACCTCGAGGCCAGTTATTATCTTCCGGAGGTATATGCTTAGGCAACACCACAAACAATGTCGCCGAGTACAGTGCAGTTATTGAGTTTCTTCGTGACGTCCTATCATTTGGTATCTCTCATCTCCGGGTCTATTTAGACACTCAGCTGGTTGTGTCTCAGTTAAATAGAGTCTACCATGTTCATGATCTGACTTTACACCGACGATTCCTTAGGGTACGTCTCTTAGAATGAAGCTTTTATTATATTATATATTTTCATGTTCCTAGGAGATTAAACCAAGTTACAGACACTCTAGCCAATCAAATTTTAGACTGGCATCTCGCACACATATAAAACGACATACACATAAACATGTAAATACATTTTTAAAGGCAAGTATAATCCATTAGACACAAAAAGACATAAAATTCCATATATAATATCATAATCATCAGAGTACATAGGTGGACGCAGGCGCCTCAAAAAGTATGACCAATAACGAGTCATGGGGCTTATGCCCTCAAAAAATATGTACAGGTGGAGCTATCAAAGTCTAGACTAACTAAGGTTAGGGCCTGTGGGCCCTGTTGTAATAATCAACAACATTTTTCAAATGTAGAAACATTCAGACCCATGTCTATGGTGCCCCCACTACATGAGGCTACATGGATGGTGGAAGATCCTCAATTTCTACCATAGGGATGGTGCACGTGAGCGAGGTAAAATTTTTCTCAACTCGTCTCAAAACCCTCTCAGCCTCACCGGCTGGAAGCTCTCCTGCTACTGTTGGTCCCCCTGCGGCGGCCGGTGCGACCCTTGGTCGAGGATGACGCCTATTCCTTGCATAATCCGCAGGTCATGAGGGCCCCACATCTGCACACAATAGACACGTATCTGTAAAATACTCAAGTTTAAAAAAATGATATATAAAAAAAAACAACAAAATTATATATGTTTCAAAAAAACAAAAAATGATGCAAACTTACCCATCTCGCCTCACTCCTCGCCTGGAGGTACAGGGATCTCGGGATATCTCGAGAAATCAATCCTAGCATAAGGATAATCCTCTATGGCTGGGATCTGTTGCGACAACCAAGCAAATAAGTCATCGTCAAAGGACTCATTGGTCCTTCCACCACCCTGTCGTGGCAACAACACTGCCCATCTGCAAAACGCAGGAAGAGAGGCTTGATGTTCTCGTACCACCACTCGAGGACTAAAACTAGGAACTCTTTCAAAGAAGAAAGAGCATAGAATCATCCCGAACCCAAAGTTCCTCTGCATCTGCAACCGACAATCTGTCAGCTGCCTCTTCATACAATCTAGTAGTGTAGTGCTCCAGTCAAATATCTGTGCATTTAAGCACTGGACTGCACAGTTCATCTGTGCATGGGATGCCTGATGTAGAGTTACAGAACCAGTCATCTGCTCAATAAGCAACACAATTGCCTGCAGTGATAAATCAATGATATTTCTTATTGACACCTGTGAGCTCGATCGGTCTATAACAACCTCAAAATAAAGTCCTATCAATTCCGATATATTATGAGGCCTCGAAGGAAATGTCTAGAAATTGACTAGTTCCCCTCTCTTGGAGAGGCCAGTCAAAAAGTATATATCCTTTGTAGTAGGCACCAATGACTGCCCCTCTAACATAAAATCTTCTGCATCAGGGTGTCAGTATTCAACCAAGCCATTCAGTAGCCTAGGTTGTGCTCTCATAAAAGGACACAAAAAAAATTTGAGCAAGCCACATTGCATTAACACTGCCACAACGTTAGGGTCTTCCCCAACTAGTGAGCTGATATCTTCATGCTCTCATTCTCTTCATTGCACATACATTTTACACATGGGAAAATTTTCAGAGGGTTAGGCCTTGCTTTTTAAACCTTTTTTCACTCATGGGAGGGTCCACGCGGGTTGTTGTGATGACAGTCACGTGTACACGTACTCTAACATCAGACAAAGCAAGTGTACACGCGGGATGTCATAGGACAACTCGTGTGGACCTAGGGATGAACTTTTAAAGGTCGATGCCCCCCTAAGAAACCAAATTAAATGCTTAAATAAAGAGTTAAAAAGCAAAAGGAGGTAGTTTATACTTACTCGGTCCAGACGGATGGTCGTTTCGTCCACTGTAGCTCCCAGAATCACCACTTTTATCAAAGGGGGTTTTTTGCTCCAGAGTCAATTTCCAAATTAACAATGTTGATAATGAGCTGCCAGCTTCTATTTATAGACTTTTTGGCCCTTTTTTGTCACTTTTTTGGCCCCCCTTATCATTTTTTTGAAAACCATTTAGAGTGATTCAGGAGTTGCTTTGGAAGGTTACGATCGAGTATCAGGACATTGTTTTGGAGTTTTGGGTCACTTTTGACGATCCGTGGGGAAAAATATCAGATGGTCAACTTGAGCATATAGGTTAGGTTTCCACCCCTACTTTTGCATCTCGTTGTCTCTATCCCTTTTCCATATGATTGATCCCATTAGGTTGCGACATAAAACCATCATTGCTGCTTTAGAAGTGTCGTGATTTTGGTGGTAGAGCTTACCTGAACATGGATACCCTAGGAATATCCCAGTTGCATTATGGTGTCCATGCTATCACTAATGACTTTAGGCTCGGAAGTTCTTTTAGTTTTGCCTGTACGAGTTTTGAGCCTCTGTCACATACCCACTATAACGTAGTAAAAATTTTCGTTCTACCTCAAGGAACAGAATCCCCAAAGTCCTATGGGGGTCTAGTGCAAGCCAGTCCTTCCCTGTTCACCTCCCTGTGATCATGGGTTAGGACCACAGGCCTAACAAACCAGACGTCTTTCACAACTCGCGAATTGTGAGTCAAAGGCCCTCGAATTTTCTTCACGATTCACCGATACCCGAGATCACGAGTTGGGTATAGCTTCCTTCCGTCAACGTCCTCTCTGCATGACCGACGGCTAGGCTAAAATCTAGCTCCTCTTCGCTATTCGTCGCTTCGTGAGTTCAATGGTTGAACTCTCATGCCCTTCTCTCGCGAATCCCCGAGACGTGAGAGGTCGACGGAGCATTGACTCCATTCTCTAGGCGGATACCGTGAACCATTGGATTATCATCTGGTTACCCGTTAATCATCCGATTGGACAGAAGCTGCACAAGGTTTAAGTCCGTGTGGACATCGGGTTTTCAGAAGTTAAGAAGTTTGAGACCTTTCAAGTCTCGGAACACCGACGAAAATCCCAGCCGTTGACCTCAACAGGACACGTGTCAGTATTCTGGTGGGGCATTAGGATATTGGAGGCATCGGTGTTTTGGAAGTCAAGAAACTCGAGACCCCTCGAGTCTCGAAACACCGATGGAATCATAGCCGTGAATCTCGGACAAGACACGCGTCAGAAATCCAGAGCGAGTCGGGGTTCGTCATTTCGGGGTTTCTGAAGACAAAGGAATCGTTGCATAAGAAATCGCGATTTCGCGATACCCGATAGGGCGACGAGGAAGTGGTGACGTGGAGGAGTAAGCTCTCACGTGCATCGAGATTCCTAGTGACGCCTCTCGAGTTCTCGCTACTAGTGACTTGGAGCTTCCAACCTTTGGACTCCTACCTCGCGAACCTCTGAGTTCATGAGATCCCTGGATCTCTACCACCTGTCCTCCTCGGATGGACGACTCTGATCCTCTCATGGCTTCACCATTCGCGACTTGGAGTATCCAACCTTTGGACTCCTACCTCGTGAACCTCCGAGTTCATGAGATCCCTGGATCTCTGCCACCTATCCTCCTCGTATGGACGACTCTGATCCTCTCGTGGCTTCGCCATTCGCGACTTGGAGCATCCAACCTTTGGACTCCTACCTCGCGAACCTCCGAGTTCACGAGATCCTTGGATCTTTGCCTGTCCTCCTCGGATGAACGATCCTGATCCTTTCGTGGCTTCGCCACTCGCGACTTGGAGCATTCAACCTTTAGGCTTTTACTTTGCGAACCTCCGAGTTCGCGAGACTCCTATTCATGAGGGCTTAACCCTCATCCATCTCCCTATAGATCTGACGACTGTCGGGTTTTCTAGCTAAGCTCTGACGGCTCAGATCGGTCCCGATGCCGCGCCCTTTCCCACTACTCCTTGGACGTGGAAAAACCAACGGTCCAGATGTTCTCTTGGAACCTAGGGATCTACGATTTAGATTTCCTCGCTATTCACGAAGATAGAGGAAAAAAAGGGGTTAAGGCAATTAACGCCCTTGTTTATTCCTTCGATTTTAACGATCATGAATGACCGCAGGTTCCCCAACAGGATCTCATCCGTTGATCAATACTTATCCCTACGCTGCTACTTCGGGATTATAAGAGGGTCATTCCTCTTCATACAGGGTTGTTAGGACTTTCAAATTCAAGTCCTTTTTCCAGGTTCTTGGTAAACCTTTCTAAGGAGGGAATCTCCGTGAAGAGGTCTATCCTGGGGCATTCTTGGAGACAGATCAGGGGAAACAAATTCCCGAGAGCGGACTGGAAGTCGGACTTGGTTCAACTTATGCATAATTAGATTCATTTATTAACATAAGCCATGCATGGTTTTTCTGTTATGAACGTATACAACTACTAATACTGATCAAAATACCATACAGACCTTCTTATAATGAAAACATTCACAGTTTCATAGCTTAAGAGCATAATTACCAGAATACATATATTTCCAGATGCCATAGGCAAAACACTTATCAGAAATAACACCAGGTTGAAGCAACTGCTGAGAGGAGTGCTCGTTTCCACCCAACCATAGGCGTAGCGGCTCCCAGTGGATTTACCACTAGCCACCCCCAAGCTGAGACCACGATGTTGTTGAGACTGCGTCTCTCTGTCTTCCAGTGACCAGGAGCGAAGGTTTCAATCCTTCCTCTCTGCTATCACTCACCCTGCGTAAAAACTGCCAGAGTTCCCCTCGCGTCTACCCTTTCAATCATCTCTGCCATACGCCTTATCCTCTCGCGAGGTTGCGTGTGGCATGATTACCCTCATGCCGATCAGGCCTGACGACTCTACGGATGGGCAGTTCACCATCCCATCCCTCATCAAGACATCCACCTACCAGCCTGCGAGGCATTGAATTTCAGGGCCAGCGAGCCGCTTTTGGTTCTCTGGGCTAGTGGAGTCTAAATATGGTATTAAATTCTCGGTGGAAGTTAACGCCACCTTTTCAGGTGTCCTCCACCGCCATCGTGGTCTCTTTTTCTGCACATCCCCTCATCAACAGTCCTGCAATAAATTATGAATGTTATTCACATTCATTGACCTCTTCCTCAAGGTCCATTTACATCACATAATCATATTTATGAGTTTTCCATAGTTCTTGGCCAGTCCATATACATATATTTACAAGTTGGGGGAAATAGGGTGTCACAATTCCCTCCCCCTTAAGAGGAACATCGTCCTCGATGTTCTTATCTACTAACATGAATTGCATGTACAGAAGTAAACAAAATCAGATATGCCAGTTTCATGGCATCTTCCATCTCCCATGTAGCCTCATCTGGGCCAAAATGTTTCCACTGCACCTTGACCTGTGCAATGGTTCTGTTCCAGAGCCGGGTTTCCTTTATGTCCAATATGCATTGGGGTTCTGGTAGAAATTCTCCCTCCGGTTCCACCTGGATCACAGACCAGTCAATTATATGATTAGCATCATGTACATATTTATTCAATAATAAAACATGGAAAACATTATGTCCTTTTATTTTGGGAGGAAGTGCTAGTCGATAGGCTACAGGTCCCACTCTGTCTAGAACCTCAAAGGGTCCACAATACCGAGGTGCCAATTTGGCACAAGCTCCCATTTTCAGGGAACTCCTTATGGGCTTAATTCAGAGATATACATGGTCTCCCATTTTGAACTCTCTTGGAGTTCTCTTTTGATTAGCATAACTTTTCTGTCGGCTCTGAGAGGCCTTCAGATTTTGTTTTATCTAAGTCACTTGTTGTTCCATTTCTTTCAAAATATCGGGTCCAATATAAATCCTATTTACAGGATTACTCCAGCTGACTGGAGTATTACATTGTCTACCATAGAGGACCTCGAAGGGACTCATATTTAAGGATGCTTGATAGCCGTTGTTGTAGGCAAATTATACCAATGGCAGGTAGTCTTCCCATTTCCTAGGTTGATGCATCACATGCATCCTTAACATATCTTCTAATATCTGATTTACTCTTTTTGTTTGTCCATCGGTTTGAGGGTGATAGGCGGTACTAAACAACAATTTGGTCTCTAAACCCGCCATCAGTGATTTCCAGAATTTGGAAGTGAATTTTGTGTCTCTGTCAGACATTATCTCTCTCGGCATGTCGTGCAGTCGGAACACCTCTTTCATGAATACCTGTGCGATATCTATCTCCTTGCAGGTTGATTTGACGGGGATGAAATGAGTGGACTTGCTTAGTTTATCCACCACCACCATAATGACATCATTCTATTTGGTTGAAGTTGGTAATCTAGTGATAAAATCCATGGAGATGGTTTCCCATTTCCATTCTGGGATGTTTAAAGGGTGTAATAGTCCTGCTGGGTGTCGATGTTCAGCTTTAACCTGTTGGCATTCTATGCATTGGGCCAAATATTTGGCTATGTCCTTCTTCAATCACGGCCAATAAAATTGCTTCCGGCTGGCAGTAATCATTTTCTGGTATCCTGGGTGACCAGTGTAGGGTCTTTTATGTAGTTCATCCATGATGAACCTCTTCAAGTCGTCACAATTGGGAATGTACAATCTATCTCTGTAGGTGAGCAGACCTCCTTTGGTCATCTGATAGCCTTCGCATTTTGCTCCAGTGGGTTCTTGCTGTAGGTACAGGATCACATTTCGGACGAAAGGATCTGTTTCTTGTGCCTCTTTGACTCTGTTCTTGACATCTGTCTCATAGGTACTCACCGTTTCCAGGTGAATTGTTCTCATGCTTCTGCTAAGGGCATCGACCACCCTATTCTCCTTCCCTTTAATGTGTTTTATTTCAAAGTCAAATTCGCTAAGGAGGGCCATCCATCTAGCTTG
>JZKD02S2314021.1:0-46277 GCA_000966675.3 Picea glauca
AACATCATTTGAGGATGGTGTTGCAAGTATTAAGGGAGCATCAGTTGTATGCCAAATTGAGCAAGTGCTCATTTTATCAGAAACAAATTCATTATTTGGGGCATATCATTTCACATGATGGGATAGTAGTGGATCCTGAGAAGATAGAGGCCATTAGAGAATGGTCAGTGCCGAAGAATGTCACAGAGGTGAGATCATTCATGGGTCTTGAAGGCTACTACAGAAGATTTATTGAAGGATTCTCAAAGATTGCACACCCAATCACTTCCTTGCAAGGAGAGAGGGTGACGTTTCAACGGACACTGGATTGCCAGAAGAGTTTCCAACACTTGAAACAATTATTGACAAATGCTCCAATATTAAGGATTGTAGACCCAAATGAAGAATTCCTTGTATGCACAGATGCATGTAATGAGGGACTTGGCAGGGTCCTCATTCAAAATAGGTTTGTCATATGTTATGAATGAAGGAAGCTGAAGGAGCATGAAAGAAACTATGCCACTCATGATTTGGAGTTGGCAGCCATAGTGCATGCCTTGAGGAAATGGAGATGCTACCACATGGGAAAAAGGTTTGAGCTAAGAAAAGACTACAATTGTCTGAAATATTTATTTGATCAGCCAAATCTAAATGCTAGGCAAAGCAGATGGTTAGAATTTCTAAGAGAATATGACTTTGATATAAATCATATCAAGGGGAAAGAGAATAAAGTGGTTGATGCACTTAGCAGGAGGGTGCATGAACTACATGCTACAACCATTAGCATGTATTAGACTGATATTAAAAGAAAAATTATGGAGGCTGCAAAATTAGATCTGCAATACAGAGAATTGGTAACAATGGTATAGTAGGGTAAGATGCCACAAAAGGTGGATAATTATAATTTGAGAATAGATGGAATACTACTGTACAAGAACATATTTTTTGTTCCAAATGTCCAGGACTTGAAACGTATGATTTTTCATGAAATGCATAATGTTCATTATGCATGACACCCTGGATATCAGAAAACCATGGCAGTGATCAAGAGAGAGAGATCACTGAATACATCACTAGATGTATGGAATGCCAGAAAGATAAAGCTGAGCATAGACACCCAGCAGCGTTGCTACAACATTTAACCATTCCTAAATGGAAGTGGGAAGTGGTGACAATGGATTTTATTATGGGATTGCCTAGAACAAGCAAGTTGCATGATTCGATCATGCTGGTGGTGGACAAGCTTACGAAAGATGCCCATTTTATTCCACTGAAAACTACTCACAAGGTAGCAGATGTTTTTGATGTTTTCATGAAGGAAGTGGCACGATTGCACGGAATTCCTAAAACAATTGTGGTCGACAGAGACCCAAAATTCACCTCAAATTTCTGGAAAGGATTGTTCAAAGGATTCAAAAGGAATCTAAACTTTAGTACAACTTATCATCCTGAGTCTGATGGATAGACAAAGAGGGTGAACAGGGTGATAGAAGACATATTGAGAATGTATGTGATGGACAAACCATCAAAATGGGAAGACGACCTACACCTGGTAGAATTCTCTTACAACAATGGGTATCAGGCATCGTTGAAGATGAGCCCATTTGAAGCACTTTATAAAAGAAAGTGCAATACTCTAGTGAGTTAGGATAACCTAGCTGATAGGATAGTAGTTGGGCCATAGTTGCTCAAGGAGATGGAGGACCAAATGATAAAAATTAAGAAGAATTTAAAAGTTTCCCAAGACAGGAAGAAAAGTTATGCCGATAAGAACAGAACCCACAGAGAGTTCAAAGTGGGTGATCATGTTTTCCTGAAGGTGAATTATAACAGGAGTTCCCTGAAGCTGGGAAGCTGCGCCAAGTTGGCAGCCAGATTTTGTGGGCCATTTGAAATCCTAGAGAGGATTGGTCCAGTTGCTTATATGATTGCATTTCTTGCATCTATGTCTATTCATAATGTCTTCCAAGTATCATTGCTAAAGAAATATATACCTGATGCTAATCATGTTATTGATTGGAATGTGATTCAGGTGGAACAAGAAGGCTCTTTTGAAGTGCATTTGGTGTGCATTTTGGAATGGAAAGTGAAGAAGCTCTGGAACTGAACCATAGGGATTGTAAAGGTCCAATAGACCTAGTACGGTATTGAGGACACTAATTGGGAGCATGAGGATGCAATGCGGATATAATACCCGCATATTTTTGAGTAATTATGAAAATTTTGTTGTATATGGGTATATGATGCATTGAGGACAGTGGATAAATAAGGGGAGGGGATTGTAATATCCCTTGGACGAACCCAATTGTAAATGTAATGTAAGTATACTTAAGATGTTGAGCTATTTTGACATCATTTTGTAATGCACCTTTCATGGCATAGTGCGTGGATGCACTGCGCAGTAAAATGATGTAGTGTACACATTCACGGATACCACACACAGTAACTAAAGCGCGCGTAATATGGAGGTCAGCAAGCCTCATGTATATGATATGTGTTATAGGCTAATGAGATAGTTATTATATGTTGGGATGCTTATGTTTGGTATTAGGCCAGAGCGCCTAGATCTTAAAGGCCAGTGCGCCTATTTTGTACACGTCTCATGATTAATATAAAATACATCGTTGCACGCAGACCAACCACGATAAAGAAGATGGGGGATTGAACTTCACCAGTTAGGGAAAGGGAGGGCCAAAAGTTAAGGGAAAGGGCTAAGCTAGAGAGCTTAAGCCAAAAAGGAATATTATATTAATATTTCCTAAAGCATAAAGAATGGATAATTATTTTATCCTAAGTTCTAAAGTTGGGGACAAGTGGACCAAAGTAGCTTCCAACATTACAAGTGTCAAGTTGGGGACATGCATTCATATAGTGGGGACTTAGCTCATTTGGTCAGTTTTCATGAGGATTTTTACCAACAACTTCACCATCATTCTCACCATCATATTCACGATCAGTTTCACGGTGATTCCTTCCATCACTCAATTATCCAGTCAATGATTCCATGACCATTTTTCATTCATGTAGTCTGTTATCCTTGAGACATCCATTTCACAATATATGAGCCTGTTCCCATATCCTTTTCTAGTTGGTGTACCTGGTTATCTTGGAGTGGGATTGAAGAAGTGGGTTGTCAGGCCTGTGGGAAATTGAAGAGGTGGGTTGTCAGGCCCATGAGAAATTATCCGAGTGAGAGAATTTTTGTGGATTGATTATCGAAGGAGCTAAACTGTAATTACAGTTCTCTGAGACTTTTGGTCTGGCCTGTTGCTGAAGCCCTGGAAGGGAAGTGGGGCAGCCAAGGGACTGTTGAGCAGAGAAGGGGAACACTTCCTTGGGTGGGATAGGCATGTGGGGAATGAAAGGCTGTAGGCTGTTAGTTGAGTGAGGACCTGAGACAGAGTCTTTCCTATTGTCCATGAGCCTTAGCCTGGTTAGGAACCCCTTTACCCAGGTGGAGTTCAGTCCCAGCTCGGGGGTGACTCACTGTTGAGAATGATGAACAGTGTAGTCTAAGGCTGGGAGGTTCGTGGATGGTCTGTATGCAGTTGGTGACAATATTTCCAGGATAAGTACCAATCGTATGATAAAATTATATGTTGCATTGTTATTTACGTGCTTATGTTACAATTTATCATATATGTGATTATAATTGTCTATATGTTTATGGGTATTTCCCTGTATATGATGCATATCTATGTTTACTATTATTTCAATATGAAATCGTATATTATAGAATGTAGCTGTTTGTTTATTTTTATATGTAAATCTTCTGCAAGAGTGTTGTATGTATATGTTTAAGTTGCATGCAGTTTGAAGAGAAAATTTATGTGGCATAACTCAATTGAATACTAGGTATGTTACCATATGTTCCATAGTAAGAGAACGAAAGTGTTCCCTAGAGTAGCATGGTCAGCCTGTTTAAGGCTGGGGATGTTACCAATTGGTATCATAGCATGAGAGATTGCTTTGGAGTGGCATTCCCCGGCCTGTGGGTGGTCGGGAGAACGTTACACTTATAAACATCAAACCAAACTGAATTTATGTCAAAATCATTGTAAAACATCAATTACACATACCTGATATAAATCCATGATGAATTAATATAAAATCCTTTGAAAAATACTTCAAAATGGTCAATAGCATATATAATATCTGTGCAAAAATAATTCGACCATCGCAACAAAAAAATCAAAATACGAGCCCAACATTACCCCCACGCCTAAGGATTTGCAGGTCCCACTACAAACAAAAATGAATCACCCAACATGACTAGACTTGCTAAGGAGGGGGTGTATTATCTTTAGAAGCTTCTCCCTCTTGTCCTGAAGACTTTGTCTTGGACCTCTTATGATGTTTCAATTGTGACCAGAGGCTACGATTGTCATTGGTCATTTGATCAACCAATCGTTGGAGGGAATTCACTTTTGCTTGTAATACCACATTGTCATGATGGAGGTGCCTATCCATAGTATTTCGCTCTTCCAACTGTTGAAGTAACTGAGCATTTTCTTGTTGTAATTTTTCAATAACTGGAGTATGATCAGATGTTTTAGAGGAGGGAATGGATCCCTTGATGGATGTAGAGGGTCTATCAACTTTGGAAGTTTATGTAGGCATCTATGTCCCTTAGTCTTTTATGGGGGATTTCATGATCGAAGGATACTTGGATAGTATTTGAAGTTATTGGGGGTTTTACATTAGTCTTTCCACATGATCGGAGGATACTTGGATAGTATTTGAAGTTCTTGGGGGTCTTACATTAGTCTTTTCAAGAAATAGAAAGGAAAATTAAGGGGCTTATTAAATTGGAAATGAGATAACAAACGAAAATGGAAAGCTTTGAAAATAGAGTATCTACCTTCACAAGTGATAATTCAGGTAATGACGATTAGGGTATTAATCATATCATCCTTAATCCATTATTTGGAGTACCCCTTAGCTCCAGAAACATTCTAAAACTCAGGCTTAAAAACTCTGTTGTAGCTTGGTCGTGGCAATTGGTGGTGCTTGAACCAGCGATATCCAACCCGTGGCAGTTTCATGGATGAGGAAAATGACTCCTCAAAGACCAAGAAGGACAGAGACCCTACGCATTCCATCCTCCCATCAAACCTGAGGGTGAATTGTATTGAAAAGCCATCATCGTGACCCTGCAGATAGGACAAGAACGGTTCCCACTCTGCATGAAGGAAAATCTCCTTACACTCTACAAATTCGGAAATGGTCAAGAGCTTGGCATAAGTGGAAGGATCATAGTGTTTAGTCATGGTTACATCACAGAGGATGAGCAGAGGGGAGGAATTGGGAAGAGGAGTGAAATTGGGCAAAGGATGAGCACAACACAACAAGCATGCATGAGTGAAATGGAAATTAGAGGTAACCCTCCAATTTTTAATGCGCTCAAGGTGGAAATGGTTGAATTCATGGGAGAATTCATCACACACGATTTCCATGTGTGACTATGACTGCATTGAATTTGAATTTATAAGGGTGTCCTTTGGAGGCAATTGTAATCATGAGAGAATTAGATCAATGTCCAAGTCTTCGACTTGGACATTTGATCATAAAAATGCATTAGAAATTGTATAGTTTAATTGCCAAATGTAAATTTGAACAATATGCCATTTGATCCATCTCATATTACCAATGAACATGCAGATCAATTCAAACGATCCGTGTTTTACCTACAATCATGGTCACTTATAGTGTGTGTGCACCTCATCTGATCCTTCATATGGCGCATCATCCAGTTGTCCATATGGCACCCCATATGGTCTTCCAAATGATACTCCATATGGTACTCTTGTGCAAAATGGAGTTTGTTCATATTGTAATGGATGCTTACCCATAACACTCAACTTGGACACTTTTGACAATCATGGTGAACAGGAGCAAAGATAGTATAAGAGTGATCCATTGTTACTTGCCATGTCAACATGCTCGCACATTATAAACAATATGTTCCTCTGTCTCAAGGCATTTAACAAAAATCTGTAGTGAATTTTTTAACAGTCTGTAATTGACAAAAAGAACTAGTTAAGTGGTCTGTCGAAGAAATGTACAACATGCTTATAACACATAGTGAATTTAGCATTTCAATAAAAATAACTACCGATGTAATAGCCCATATCATGAAAACAATATACAAATTTTTTACAAATATTCTACTTCTTCTTCTCATGGATTATATATAGGAAGTTTCGTCATTTTTCAGCTCATGAAACCCCTCCCCCACTCTTAAGTATTGTGACACCTCACAATAAAAAATATAAGGAACTAATCAATTCTCCCAATACCCTAAGATTTATAGCTCGTTGAGTGTAGAGATAAATTTCACATATCAGTCTGATGAGATGGTTAGAATATGGCCCCACCTATAGGATAGAACATCCTACATATAGTTAAGAAGAGGTAGGCAAGAGAGTCTTAAGATAGTCTTAAAGTTAGTTCCCAATGGAAGATTTATGGAGTTCATTAATCTTAGCTTAACCATGTATACTTCTTGTTAGCTTTGTCTACAAGTAATTCCATACATCAGGACAAGTTTAAGATTTAGGAATTTTATTTATTATTTTTTTGTCAGATTATCATCCTCGCTAGGTAGAATGCCCTGCTGCTAGCAAGCATGTTCAGTACTCCAATAGGTTTACCTAGTCATACCATAGGATGGTACCCACTACCAGCATACCTATTTAGTATCCCGACGGGTTAGCCTCTTACACCCTCAAATACTGGTCCACTATCTTTTATGATTTTAATATAAATATTTCTTTGTGCAAGAAGATGGGGAGACAACTCTGGAATTTTTTCTTTTTTTTCTTATTTTTTTTTAGATTGGGATGGTATTTATGTTAGAGGATGACTCTCTTTTATGTATTACTTAGATATTGTCCTGATTGTAAGGGGTACTTAAGTGGATGTATTCATTAGTGTGTAGTGGATGGTACCATTGGGAAAGAATAGAAAGGTATCTTTAGGCTCAAATCATATATTTTTTAAAGTTATTGTGATGTTTCCATGGCTAACCACTAATCATACATCCTTGTTACTCTTTAATAAATATACTTTACTCACTTACTCAGGGTTCTTGGGGAAACTGTATGAGTAACCTCTAAGTTTGATAGTCAAGGTATCACTTCCTTATATCTTCTAGTGGTGGAAGTTTAAGAGAAACTATTGTTAAAGATGCCTTGAGAAAAAGAAGATGGAAATATTGCAAAAAAAATGTGGCTAATTACCGCAAGTCATTATTCAATTGATGCTTAGCAGACAACAAGGTTCAAATATAGCAATATGTTTTAAGGAAAATACTTCCCTTTATGTCTCCTGGAAATTGTCTACTCTTGGTGAAATATATACTTGCATAAATCACTAGAATCATCTATCAACATACTTCAAATTATTTACATATGTACAATCAAAAATTTAGAAAACAATTTCAAGAACAAGGGGAAACTTCCCCATCTAGCAAGGGAAATGCCTTGTTAGTTGACATGACCTGTAGAAAATCTTCTTTGGAAATGGGTATGTGATAAAGTTTGAGTCGGTGTCCATTCACTAAGAAAGAGACTTGTCCATCGTCAATTGTTTTGATCTTAACAACCCCATTATCATACACGGTGACTACCTCATATGGACCCAACCACTCAGTGGTAAGTTTTCCTTTGAAAAATTTAAATCGGGAGTCAAACAACAAAGCCCAATCACCAGGTTGGAAGTGTTTCTTATTAATAAACTTGTCATGCCACTTGCTCCTCTAGTTTTGAACTAATATTGTTCGTTGGATAACATCTTGCCTAATATCATCCAACTCGTTTAATTGTAGAGCTTGTTGTTTATGAGCTTCATCTAAGTTTAATCCCAATTCTGTGACAATACGAAAATTCCTTACTTAGAATTCTATTGGTAGAAGTACTTGTTTCCCATATACTAGCTCATAAGGGGTATGCCCAATGGTTTTCTTCCAGGTGATCTAAGATGTCCACAAAGCCTATGGAAGCCTATCAACCCAATCCCGATGGTGTAATTGAACAGTCTTGGTTAAGATTGCTTCCATAAATTTGTTTGTGGACTCTACCTAACCATTAGCTTGCGGGTGATATGGAGAAGACTTGCAGTGTTTGATCCCATATTTCTCCATTAATTCTCTCATCAGCTTGGAAGTGAATTGAGTGCCTTGGTATGTAACAATTTCATGAGGAACACCAAAGCGGTTAAATATTTCTTCATAAATGAATTCGACAACAAATTTTTCGGTGGCCCTGAATAGGGATTTTTCTTATACCCACTTGGTGACACAATATGTACAAGCCAAAATATAATTTTTCTTATGAGACATGGGTGAAATTGGTCCTACAAAGTCAAGGGCCCATTTCTCTAAAGGTTCTATCATAACTTGGGTACGCAAGGGAATTTTGACAGCTGACATGGGTCTTCCTATCCTTTGATAGCTATCACAACTCCTCACATATTTGGCAGCATCCTTAAAAATGCTGGGCCGATAGTAACATGAATCTAACACCTTATATGTTATACGTTTGTCGAAAAAATGGCCACCACATGGTCCATCATGACAACTTCATAGGATTTTTGGTATCTCATCTTCTCGGAAACATATACGAATAATCAAGTCTAGACCGGTGCAAAAGAGGTCATGGACAACCCAAGAGTAGTTATCACTTTGCGTGATAATTCTACGCTTTTAATGAGGTGACAAATGAGATGGTAACTTCCTAGGAGCCAAATGATTTTCCATATCTGCAAACCATGGGGTATTTACAGAGAGGGAAAAAAGGTGCTCATCTTGGAAACTATCATCAACAGGAATATAATCATCCTCATATTTTATGTGTGAAATAAAATCAAATACCAAATTCTCCTTTCCAGGTCGGTCAAGGACAATGATATTGAACTCTTGTAATAACAGGAGCCACCTAGTCACTCTACCATTGGTAATGGGTTTATTCATAAGAAATCTAATGTTAGAGTGATCCGTATGTACAAATACTTCATAACCTGTGATGTAGTGACAAAACTTATTGATGGCATGGACCACTGCCAAGAATTCCTTTTCAGTAATTGTATAGTTTAACTCAACATGGGACAAGTTATTACTCAAAAAATAAATGGCATAGGACTGATGGTCTTCTTTCTTCCCTAATACTCCTCCTATTGCAGTATCAGAGGCATCAATGGATATGTGAAATGGAAGAGCCCAATTGGCCCCCCTAAGAACTGGTGCCACAGATAACTTAGCTTTCAAAGTTTCAAAGGTGGTTTGACACTACTCAATCAAAAGAAAATCAACATATTTTATTAACAATCCAAACATGGGTGCAACAATCTTTGTGAAATTTTCAATAAATCGTCGGTAGTATTGGACATGTCCAAGAAAGATTCTCACCTCTTTTTGAGTCTTGGGGGTGGAAGTATGACGATTACCTCAATCTTAGCAGGATCTATTTTAATCCCTTCAGATGAAACGTGATTTCCTAATACCACTCCTTCAGTCAACAACATTTTACATTTTTCATGACTTAAGGATAGGTTCATTTCTTAGCATCTGATAAGGACTTTTTCTAAATGATCTAGGGATTCTTGGTAAGTATTTCCATATACTGTAAATTTTTCCATGTATACTTCCGCACAATCATGAATAAGATCAACAAATATCCCTAGTAATGCTCGTTGAAATGTGGCAGGAGCATTACACTACCCAAATGGTAAGACCCTATAGGCATAGGTGCCCCAAGAACAAGTGAAGGTAGTTTTGTCCTGATCCTCGGGTGCTATGAGAACTTGATTATACCCGCTATATTCATCTAAAAAGGATAATTATTTCTTTCCTGACAGGTTTTCCAAGACTTGGTCAAGCAAGGGAGACGAAAATAATCCTTCAAAGTGGCCTTATTAAGCTCCCGAAAATCGACACAAATTCTCCATTTCCCAGTTACTTTCTTTGGAACCACTACAAAAGGGGATACCCATTTACCGTAGGAGATGGGATAAATAAATATGCCATTCAATGGTTTATACCCTTCATGTTAGTGTATTCCCAGGATAATTCCCCTGATTGTTCTTTAAGGACATTTACTAGCTGCTTTTGTTGGTTTGCATCTAGTCCAAAATTTATATGTAGAAATTTCCCTGGACTAATCTCATAGGGCATGGTATAAGATGTGTTAGACTCATCTATATCAAAGATAAAATATGTCGAAGACCAAATTGATGGGTCCAACTGTTCCTGAAATTCTTCCCCAAACATGTACTCAAATTAGGGAAATGATTGTGGAAAATCAACACACGTGATAGCATAAATAAACTAGTTTAGCACATTTTCTGTTGTTTTCTCCTGAAGTTCCTAGGAATGATCACCTGGCAACACAAGTTCTTCCCAGTTCTCATTCTTGTACGAAAATTCAAGCCACCATATATTTTCCATGATAGGTTGAGCTGGTGGGTATATGGTGAGCTTCTGTATAGAGAGTCCATTTGAGATGGTCATTTCTCCTTCTCTATAACTGATAAATGCATTGGTTGTGGCCAACCAAGGTCTTCCCAAAATAATGGGATGTCCTTTGGTAATATCCTTTGAATGAATGACAAGAAAGTGTATTGGGTACTCCCATGAGGCTAATGTAACTATGATATCATCCGAGATTCCTTCAGGTATAACCTTTGTCTTATCTGCTAATTCCAAGATAGTTGGGGTAGGTCTAAGAAGAGGTTTTAACTATAATTCTGCCAAGGTAGTAATAGTCATAACATTGATGGCTACCCCTAGGTCTATGAGAGTGTTTCCAATGGGAACCTCATTAATGGTTATGGTCACTACGGGGTTCCCTTGGTTCCCATATTTTGTTACCTTAGGCTGCTATGATATGTACTCAGAGAGTTCTCCTATCGAATGTATTGCTGGAGGATCCTTTTGCTTCCTTCCTGTCTTATTAATACACAATTCTTTGACCACCTTACTTTAAACTGGAATGTCTTTTATGTCTTGTAGCAAGGGAATTTTGACACATATATTCTTCAATTCATTCAAGATGTCAAATTCCGGTCGAGTGGAACGTTTCTCAGTCACTAATATTTTTGGATAAGGAGGGGCCTTCATAATTTGTAAAGGTTCATTTTGGGGAAGCTTGGGTTCCTGGTCCTTAGTAACGATAACATATTCCCACTTAGTGTCATTTATGGGTTGTTTGGGGGTTTCCTCTTCTTCTTTTTCCCAGATGACTACTAAATGCCTCTACCTGTCTAGAACTTTTCCCGACCTTAGTTAAATCTCCTGCAATGGAACATGATAAATAACATATGTCTGAAAGGCTTGCATCTCAAGATTGTGAAGACATTGAGTGGCTTTGTTATTGCGGCTTTGTTATTGCGGCTAGGCACTGGTTGTGCCGGTAATAATGTCGGTCTTGGGGAGCTTTCATTCTGGTATTGTTGCAGTTGCTGTGGAATATGAGGTAAAGGTGGGGGAACAAAACCTGGCAGAAGCTGCCGGATGTTCGATGGAAACTAGGGGTAAGGATGATTGGGCATAGGGATAGCTGGATATTGAGGGTTTCCTTGGGTATTCCCTCCTCTCCATCCTTGAAGCCAAGGATGGTGATACTATGCAGACCATTTTTACCAACTCGGTGAATTCCATTATTGTGGTTGTTGATAATAGGGTGGAACTTGAGGCTATAGATCCAGGTATGTAGGTTGACTCTTAGGCTGCCATGGCCTCCTATGTGCATAAGAGGACTCTCCTGGATCCCCACTTCTGTAGATGGCTAACAAATTGGGCAATGATGGGAACTTTTAAATTGAGGGGTCTTCAGTGTAGAAGCCACAAATTGAAATATTATCTAATGGACATTTTCTTGAGGAATGCTTCCTCTTACATCTTGGGAAAAATATGCTCATTGTTGCATTTCCCCCCTCTTGTTTCTTTTTAATCTTTAAGCTGTCCAACTGGGAACCTATTGTACTTCAGATATCCATTTTGAATTTCTCTAAGAGGTTTCCTATCTCTACCCTTGTGATACCACCTGAGCTAACTTTTTTTAGGTTTCTACTATAAGGATCCCAAACACTATTTGTTTTGTCTCTACTCCTTGAGTAATTCCTACACATTTCATAGATTTAGGTAAATGGGTTATGGGATATGTCACTTGATTCCACCAGGTTAAGTATCTCTAAGTATTCCTCTGAAATTCATTTAAGGAAACGAGCCCTGAATGCATCATCTGGAAAGTCATGGTACTTCAATTTCTATGAGATATAATCAAATCATTCCATATAATCCTCAAGATTCGCGACCTCTAGTTGTTGAATTTTTAAAATATCATTACAAGAATCCTTGGACTTGCAGTAGTCTTCGTATTTCTTAAGAAATATATATTTCATTCCTTCCCAAGACCTAATACTAGACTCTCCTTGTTGATTAAGGTTGGTTTTCATTGATGTCAACCCTTGAAGAAATCCCTATATCACAAGGTTTGCGTAATGGACCCAAGTGTTTTTTATGTAAATATGACTCATTATTGTCTTTTCATGGTTGATAAGAAGTAAAAATGGATGAACTCCAAAGTGGTCCCCTTATGGTGAAATCCCTCACGGGAAGACGCTTTGTGGAGTGAGAGAACCCATGCTTATTTGAGGAATAATGAGACAAAGGACAATGAATTTGTGGGTGAAACTATCCTAGATGGATAGTGCTTGTCATTTTATTTCTGGTGGTATGTGGAGCATCACAAAACTCCTCACGGTTAGAGAGTTATGACCATATGAAGTTGGAGAACCCCTCATAAGTCTTATAGAAGCCCCCAAGGGTCAAAGTTATTTGCAAAAGAAATTATTGTAAATGAAGAAGCCTTAAAATAAGGAAAGTCTAAGGCTACATGAATATATAAATAAGAGGCAAATCTCACTCATTAAAGATACACTTGTACATATTGTATATCTACTTTCTTGTGTAAAGCTTCTTGTAAATACTTGTGGATACATCTTAAGTGGAGAACGTTTGAGGTAGCACGAAGGGTTGACGGTGAAATTCTCAGAATTATAGAAAAACCCTATTTTCTGAGGTTTACGCATGTTGTCCATGTACAAGGTACGTACATGCTGAGTTATACGTGGGCTGTCTGTGTACAAGGTGTGTACATGTTGAGTTATACATGGGTTGTCTATGTACAAGGTGCGTACATGCTGAGTTATACATGGGTTGTCTGTGTACAAGGTGCGTACATGTTGAGTTATACATAGGATGACAGTGTATTAGGGAACGTACATGTTGATAAAGTCATGGAAACTTGAGAAGATGAAGATGAAAAAGTTCTAGATTCTGAGATCAAGCTCCCAGGAAGGTCTAAACTGCTCAGATACATCAGATCCATCCATTGGCTCAAAAGGTATGTCTTATTTCTATGAATAGTTGGATTTTGGTGTATGTATGAGGAATGGCAATGGATATTTGAGGATTTTCCCTAGAGAGACTAGTGGATTCATGGGATCTTCTGCATAAGTAAGATCTACAGAAATACAGTGCTGGTATAGTCATCATTGATACTTCTTGTGAGGCACATCTTGTGTTTCTTGGCGTATGGCTAAGGTTTTTTATGGTACATGGTTGAGATCTTGTATTTGTGTAGTAGTTGATGTATTGAGAGACTGAATATCAGAAAGGGGTTGATGAATAAGATCATGTGAGGGATATTATACTTGTTCATGATTACACATGCCTATATGACACATGACTAGAGAGAGACATACTTGCCTTGAGTAAAGGTTATATATGAGGATGCATGCACATGATACAGTTACAGTATGGATACAGTGACAGGTTACAGATCTATGTGAAAGAAGTTATAGAAGGTCAGAAGTTTTCAAAAAATGAAACCCTAGTTTTCAGAAGGCATATGCAGGCTACATAAACGTTTGGTAGCGTACATATGTGGGATGCATAATAGATAAGGCATGTACATACGTGGGTTGCAACACTATAGGTCACGTATGTGTTGTAATTTTTGTAGATACATGTTTAGTTCAGGTACAGATTTATTACAGGGTAGTTGTATAGATTGGATATAGGTCAATGTTATAGGTTGTTACAGTTGTACATCAATATATATCATAGTGACAGATTGACAGTGGTTCCATCATTCTACTTATACTTCAAGGCGATTGGATGGGGCAAGGACAGGTGGTTGTAGCCACCTTTTGGTTGTAGCTGGAGAACTTAGGGGGTTGTAGCCTCCTTCTGGTTGTAGCCAAAGAATTGGGGAGTTGGACCTTTCCTCAGGTTGTAGCCTGACAAATTAGGGGGTTGGAGCCTCCTTCCATTTGCAGTTGGAAAACAAAGGAAGTTGGTGCTTCCAATGAATGTAATTCTTCAAGACATATAAGAAAAAACATTTCGTGGTTTTCTCTCGATTTGGGTTTCCACGTAAAGCATTGGTGTACTATATATGTGTGCAATTGTTCATTTCTTATTGCTCATTATTGGATAATAATTCTACATTGATATAACACTTGGATTATTTGGAGAAAAAGGATTATAATTATGCTATTACTGATTCACCCCCCCTCTCAGTAACCCAACAATCGGTATCAGAGAAGGTTCCTTTAGAAATCAATTTAACCACTGAATGGTATATCAAGGAGAGTACCAACTCATATAAAAATGGAATACCAAACTTTGATGGAAAAAAATATGTTTTTTGGAGCATAAGGATGAAGACATATATACAGGCATAGGGTTTGAAATTTGGTAATCAATTATAGATGGATACATAGTACCAACAGTTCCACCAACAAATGACAAAGCAGTGAAACTTGGTCAGAATAATTCCAAAGCTACAAATGCACTTTTGAATGGTCTCAGTGAAACAATATTCACCAAAGTTGCACATTGTAAATCTTCTAAAGAGATTTGGGACAAGCTTCGAAATATTTATGAAGGAGATACAAAAGTCGAAGCAACAAAACTTCAAACTTACAGAGGTAGGTTTGAACAACTAAAAATGAAGGAAGATGAGAATATTGCAGCCTACTTCTTAAGAGTTGACAAAATAGTGAATGCAATCATAGGATTGGGAGAAGAAATCAAAGAATCTATAATTGTTCAAAAGGTACTAAGATATCTTCCTATGAGAGTCAACCCTAAGATATCAACACTAGAAGAAAGATCGGGTCTGAAATCAATAAGAATAGATGAACTTCATGGAATCTTCATAGAATATGAAATGAGAATTGAACAGGAAAATCCAGATGTAAAAGAAGCAACCTTCAAAGCATCCAAAAGATCAAAGAAAAAGAAAAAGGAACAAGAAGAATATAGCAACATCAGCGATGTCTCGGAAGATGATGAAGAATTGGCCAACTTCATCAAAAGAATGAGCAAGGGAACCAATGGTAGGTATATAGGTAAGATTCCTTTAATTTGTTTTAATTGTGATGGTATTGGTCATTTTGCTAAAAAATGTCCTCATAAGAAAAAGAGAAATGATGAAGGTTACTCAAAAGGAAAACACACATATAAAGGAAAAAGAACTACAAAGAAAGATTTCAAGAAAAGCTTATGCATCAAAGAAGACATCTGATCATTAGATGAAGATGAAATTAGTGACAATGAGACAGGAAGAGTTCTATTCATGGTAGTAAAAGAGTCTGAAAAAGAAGACTCCGACGAAGAATATGAAGAAGCCGAAGAAGGATATGAAGAAGTTGAAGACGAAATTGAAGAGGAAGAAGTTGACTATCGAGAAGAATTAATGTGTGTTGTAGAGGTTATCAGAAGAGAAAAGAAGAATAACAAGAAACTACAAGTAGAACTAGACAAGAAAAAGGACACTCGAGAACTAGAACAAATGATCACAAGATTGAAGGTTCACATAGAAGAAGATAAAATAATTGAAGAAGAACTCGAAGAACAACTAGAAGAAAAGGACAAGATCATTGGAAACTTGGAAGAAGAGATTGTCACACTAAGAAATGATATTCAAAAGAAAAATATGCATAATAGCTCAAAAGTTCTGGATGACATTATCAGTAGTCAAAAATCTCATCTTGACAAGTCTGGACTTGGATACAATCAGACAGAAAAAGGATCAAGCTCCAAAACAATAGAGAAAGAAACAAATTCAAAAATCTATGCAGAAACAATCAAAGGGGATAAGAAGATATACAAGGAAGATTATAGGGACACTCCTCCACCGAGAAGATTTGGATTTCAAAACTAACAATAGACAGATAGGCCTCAAGAAGAAGAAGGATTCATATGAGCACCTTCTTTCATAAGATCTTCAACTCCCAGGTATCAAACCATATTTTTTGGTTTATGTTATGCATGTAATAATTTTGGACATAAAGTTGTGAATTGCAGAGCTAACAACAGGAACAATAACAACTTTGAGAGTCATACACAAAGGGGTTACTCAAGAAGACCTAGTGAAATAGAAATAAGAAGTTACAATAGGTTTGAATCCTTGAGAACTGAAGTGGAATGTTACAAATGTAATAATTTTGGACACGTGGCCAAAAATTGCAGAATGAAAGTCCCTCCTAAAGAACCTCAACAGAATAACAACAATCACATACAAGAACCTCAGAAAATGACATGGATAAGAAAGAAAGATCAGTATAGCAATGTAGAATGCACAGTCACTCTAAAAGCTAAGGAAAATAAACACGGTTGGTATGTTGACAGTGGGTGTTCAAAACACATGACATGTGATAGAGACAAATTTCTTACATTGCGAAAGGAAAGAAATGGATTAGTCTCCTTCGAAAATGATAATTCAGCCAAAATCATTGGAGAAGGCACAGTCCGAATTGGGAACAAGAATAAAAAGGCACAAATGTTCTATTGGTAGAAGATATGAAACATAATCTTCTAAGTGTGAGTCAAATGTGTGACCAAGGTCATAAAGTTACTTTCGATTCACAAAAGTGTGAGATAAGAAGAGAAGGTTCAAGGAAATTGGTTGGTACAGGTGCAAGAACTTCAAACAATATATACGTGTTAAGTGAAATTGGAAATGAAAAGTGTTGTCTAGGAAAGGAAGATGAAATTTGGCTATGGCATAGAAGAATGGGTCACATGCATTTTGATAACCTYGTCAAAGTCAAGAAAAGAGAAGCAGTYAGAGAAATGCCCCAGATCACGAAACCAACCAACACTTTATGCAAACATTGTCAACAAGGAAAGAAAACAAAGTCCAGGTTCAAATCAAAGGAATATTCAACAACAAGACCACTGGAAATTGTGCATACTGATCTAGTTGGACCAACTACAACAAAGGGATTAAAAGGTGAGAGATATTTTATGTTATTAGTTGATGATTATACAGGAATGACTGCAATTTTCTTTCTCAAGAACAAGTCAAAATCTTTTGAAAAATTCAAGATCTACAAGGAAATTGTTGAAAATGAGATGATTCAAGAATTAAATGCTTGAGATATGATAATGGAGGAGAGTTCAATTCAAAGGAATTTATGGACTACTGCAGCAGTCATGGAATAAAAAGACGATTCTCCGTTTCTAGGACACCTCAATAAAATGGAGTTGTTGAAAGAAAGAACATGACAGTACAGGAAATGGCTTGAACAATATTACTGGATTCCAAATTGATAGATATATTTTGGACACAGGCAGTGCATACAATAGTTCACATTCAAAACAAAGTAATTCTCAGAAACAACGCTACTTAAACTTTATATGAGCTACAGAAAGGAATACCAACAAATCTAAAGCACTTCAGAGTTTTTGGAAGCAAATGCTACATCAAAAGAGAAGATGGCATAATGGGAAATCTTGACTCTCGTGCGGACAAAGGAGTACTTGTTGGTTACTCAAGTACAAGGAAAGCATACAAGTGTTACAATCTAAGATTGAACAAAGTTGTGGAAAACATCAACGTAACAATTGATGAAATAGGTAGACCATAATCAAAGGAAGAAGAAAACAAATCAATGGAACAACTTTTTGAAGAAGAAGAAGAAGAAGAAGATGAAGTAGAAGAGGAAGATAAAGAGAATCCAACCGAAACAGAAGAGCAAGTTCAACAAGTATCTCCAAAGACACCTAGCAAACGAGTACATAATAATCATCCTTCAGATCAGATTATTGGAAACAAAGATGCAGGAGTTGAGACTAGAAGAAAAATCCGTTCATTAGAACAAACATAGTGCATTCCTAGCACTCTTATCTACAATTGAACCAAAGTGTTTTGAAGAAGCCAACAAGGATGAATTTTTCAATAAGGTCATGAATAAATAATTGGATCAAATAGAGAAAAATGACACTTGGGAATTGGTTCCAAGACCAAAGAATAAGAATTTGATTGGCACAAAATGGGTTTTCAGGAATAAATTAAATGAATATGGACAAGTTACAAGGAACAAAGATAGATTGGTATGTAAAGGATATGCACAGATTGAAGGAATCAACTTTGAAGAGACATTTTCCCCAATTGCCAGAATGGAAACAATCCAGTTGATTTTAGCCTATGCATGCTCCAAAAATGTTAAAGTATATCAGATGGATGTAAAATCATCTTTTTTGAATGGGGAACTTGAAGAAGAAGTCTACATTGAACAACCAGAAGGATTTCAGTTGTCAGAGAATGCAGATTATGTGTGTAAAATAAAGAAGGACTTGTATGGTCTAAAATAGGCTCCTAGAGCATGGTACTCTAGATTGGATAAGCATCTGCAGTAGGCAGGGTTTAGAAAAGAAAGTGCAGACAACAACCCCTACATCAAGGTAAGTCAAGGTAATATTTTATTAATTGAAGTTTATGTTGATGATATTATTTTTGGTAGTGACGATGACAAGTTAAGACATAAATTTGCAAAAGATATGCAGAATGAATTTGAAATGTCGTTACTTGGAGAACTATCCTTCTTTTTGGGACTTCAGATACATCAAATAAACCAAGGAATATTTATTTCTCAAACCAAGTATATCAGAGAAATGCTGAAGAGGTTTGGAATAGAATATTGCAAGCCAGTTATCACTCCCATGCAAACCAGTTGCAAGTTCAACAAAGATGATGATTCAAATTATATAGATCAGAGGCAATACAGGTCAATGATTGGAATCATACTATATGTGACAGCATCCAGACTAGATGTAATGCAGGCAGTTGGACAGGTGGCATGATTTCAAGCAGCACCAAAGGAGTCACATGTGTTAGTATTGAAGAGGATTTTCATATATCTCAAAGGAACAAAAGAGGTTGGATTATGGTATTAGGATCTATCACTTATTGCCTACATAGATGTAGATTGGGCAGGTTGTATTGATGACCGACGAAGCACCAGTGGAGCAACATTCTACTTGGGTGAGGTTTTAGTATCGTGGCTAAGCAAGAAACAATCATTAGTATCTTTATCTACAACTGAGACATATTATATTGCAACAACATCATGTTGTACACAGGTTCTTTGGATGAAAAAAACTCTGACAGACATACAGGTTGAGTATGATAAACCCATTCCAATCTATTGTGATAATATAAGCACCATCAATATCTTAAAAAACCCGATGATGCACTCCAAGACGAAGCACATTCTAATCAAGTATCACTTTCTACAGGAGCAAGTTGCAAAAAAGAACATCAGAGTTGAGTATGTGGGCACAAAATAACAAGTGGCAGACATCTTCAAAAAACCACTTCCACAAGAATCCTTTGAATATCTTCGCCAGAGACTCAGAGTTATTTCTACTCCAAAATGAATTCTTTTTGAATGCTTATCTTATATGTCTTAGATTTACATGAGGAAGCACCATAAGAGGATAGTTCAGTCAGGGGGAGAAACCCCAGATGGAAAGATACCTTTTCCATTGATGACAAAGGGGGAGAGATTTATCATATGTAGAGGAAAGAGGTAGCAGATAGAGGCATGGTTCCAGGGGGAACAAATTTATCACATACAGGGGATAGAGGCATGGTTCCAAGGGGAGCATATTTATCATATATAGAGGACAGAGGCATGGTTCTAGGGGGAGCATGGGTGATATGATTTTAGTATTGCATCAGAGTGTTGGCATCAATGCCAAAGGGGGAGATTGTTGATTAAGGTTGGCTTTCATTGATGTCAACCCTTGAAGAAATCCCTGTAGAACAAGGTTTGGTTAATGGAACCAAGTTTGTTTGATGTATAGATGACTCATTATTGTCTTGTCATGGTTGATAAGAAGTAAAAATGGATGAACTCCAAAGTGGTCCCCTTATGGTGAAATCCCTCACGGGAAGATTCTTTGCAGAGTGAGAGAACCAATTCTTATTTGAGGAATAATGAGATGAAGTACAATGAATTTGTGAGTGAAAATATCCTAGATGGATAGTTCTTGTCATGTCATTTCCTATGGTATGTGGAACATCACATAACTCCTCACGGTTATAGAGTTATGACCATATGAAGTTGGAGAACCCCTCACAAGTTTTATAGAAGCCCCCAAGGGTCAAAGTGATTTGCAAAATAAATTATTGTAAATGAAGAAGCCCTAAGATAAGGAAATTGTAAGGCTACATGAAGATATAAATAAGAGGCAAAGCTCACTCATTAAAGACACACTTGTACATATTGTATATCTATTTTATTTTGTAAAGCTTCTTGTAAATACTTGTGGATACATATGAAGTGGCGAACGTCTGAGGTAGCACGAAGGGTTGACAACAAAATTCTCGGAATTACAACAAAACCTTATTTTATGAGGTGTACGAGGACAGTCTATGTACAAGGTGTGTACATGTTGAGTTATACACGAGTTGTCTGTGTACAAGGCGCGCACATGCTGAGTTATATGTGGGATGTATGTGTACAAGGTGCATACATGCTGAGTTATATGTGGGTTGTTTGTGTACAAGGTGCATACATGCTGATTTATACACGAGATGGCAGCGTAATAGGGAGCGTACATGTTGATAAAGTCATGGAAAGTTGAGAATATGAAGATGCAGAGGTTCTAGATTATGAGATCAAGCTCCCAAGAAGCTCTAAACTACTCAGATACATAAGATCCATCCGTTGGATCAAAAGGTATGTCTTATTTCTATGAATAGTTGGATTTTGATGTATGTATGAGGAATGGTAATGGAGATTTGAGGATTTTCCCAAGAGAGACTAGTGGCTTCATGGGATCTTCTGCATAAGTCGGATCTACAGAAATATAGTGTTGGTATATTCATCACTGATACTTCTTCTGAGGCACATATTGTATTTCTTGGCATATGGCTAAGGGTTTTTATGGTACATGGTTGAGATCTTGTATTTGTGTAGTAGTTGATGTATTGAGAGACTGAATATCATAAAGGGGTTGATGACTAAGATCATGTGAGGGATATTATACTTGTTCATGATTACACATACCTATATGACACATGACTAGAGAGAGACATACTTTCCTTGAGTAAAGGTTATGTATGAGGATGAATGCATAGGGTACAGTTATATTTTGGATACAATGACAGTTTATAGATCTATGTGAAAGAAGTTATAGAAGGTTAGAAGTTTTCAAGAAAATGAAACCCTAGTTTTCAGAAGGAATATGCAGGCTACATAAAAGTTTGGTAGTGTACATACGCGGGCTACATAATAGATAGGGTGTGTGCATACATGGGCGAAAACACTACAGGTCATGTATCTATTGTAATTTTTGTAGATACATGTTCAATTCAGGTACAGATTGATTACAGGGAAGTTTCACAGATTGGATATAGGTTAGTGGTATAGGTTGTTATAGTTGTACAACAGTATATCTCACAGTGACAGATTGAGAGTGGTTCCATCATTCTACTTACACTTCAGGGAAGTTGGACGGGGCAAGGACAGGTGGTTGTAGCCACCTTCCGGTTGTAGTCGAAGAACTTAAGGGGTTGTGGCCTCCTTCTAGTTGTAGCCAGAGAATTGGGGAGTTGGATCTTCCCTCAGGTTGTAGCCTGAGAAACTAGGGGGTTGGAGCCTCCTTCTAGTTGCAGCTGGAAAACAAAGGGAGTTGGTGCTTCTAATGAATGTAATTCTTCAATACATATAATAAAAATCATTTCGTGGTCTTACCCCAATTTGGGTTTCCATGTAAAAAACTTGTGTATTGTGTATGTGTGTGATTGTTCATTTCTTATTTCTCATTATTGGATAATAATTCTACATTGATATAACACTTGGATTATTTGGAGAAAAAGGATTATAATTACGATATTACTGATTCACCCCCCATCTCAATAATCCAACACTCCCAACCCCATGAACCATCTTAGTGTGGAATCCTTGAGGGTGGAAGGAAAAAGTTTTAGTTTTTGGGCATCTTGTAAGTAATTGTAGCTCCTACACAAGATGTCAAAATCAAATGGGAAGGTATCTGGGTCTTCACTTCTTTTACCGTAAAAGGTGGGAAGTGTCGAGAGTGGAATGTTCTTCATATTGACATTATGTGTGGTGTCCAAAATTGGAAACCCAAGGGTGGTTCGTTTTGGTTTCCAACTTCTTCTACCTCATGTTTTACATGGTTGTGATCCTCCTAATCATCCATACTGATTTGGTTTCCAAACAGAGAGTGCCTAAATGGTTTTATCCTTGAAGATAACAAAGTATACCAAGGTTATTTTCTAAGAAAGGTATCCCTTTGATTGGAAGGTCTTTCTACTGCTTGGATGTCTGAGACTTTACTCAAACTGGTTGAAACTATTGGTTCCAAAGTTTTTGTTTCGACTTGGGCAACAATTACATTGGCTAAACTACCAAACAGAGTATTCACCTATTCAGGGTCAATGACGTATACAAAGTTAGTATCTCCTGATGGTGGTGAAAAAAAAAATGTTGTGTTGGTTAGTTCTATGGAAGGCTCGAGTGGTCTTGCCTCCTTTCCCACTATTATTGATTCTTCAATTTTCTACTCTATAGTGCTCCCTATTTTGGTCTTTTCCGAGTCTTCTTTAGCTCTTTGGGTTGATCTAACCCCTACTTTCCAGTATGTGGAGTTTATGGGTGGAGTGTTCCTTCATCCAAAAAGGTTAGAGGGAACCTTGGTCTAAAGGTTTGTTTTCATTTTAATGTATCTTCCCTTTGGGCCCCTAGGTTTGTTCATGAAAGAAAATAAAAAAAAACTACCATTGGGTTTGGGGGAACCTGCTATAATAGATGCATAGGTTCTGACCTCTCATCTTAAAGTTCCCCTGCCACCAAAATAATGCTAAGGTTCATAAATGATCTACTCCCTAACTATTTCCTACCTTAAGACAACTCCCTTGCAATGGTGCCAAAAATGATGGGTATTCTATATGCACTAAATCTCTCAATTAAATTTTCAACCCGGGGTAAGTAAACTTAGAGTTGTGGCACTGTATGATCCTAGGAAGAAAAGATAGTGGAAGTATTGTCTAACTAAGGGGATGGTCTATCTAAGGATCAATCTACTCTAAGAAATGACTCTTTCACTTTTATCAAATAGAAAATACTATTAATTAGCTTGAACTATTTACCCTAAGAAGCTTCAAGAACGGATCGATGGATTATTTATAAAGAATCAAATCATAACCTAATTTAAACAAGTTGATCTATTCAACCTAATGAGCAACAACAATTAAACTACTATTTATCTTTTATCTTTAAGAAAATAAGCAAATAAACAACTAACTTATCAAGACTATTTCAACAAGTGAACTCTATTCTTAAAACAAAACTCATAATCATTTCTATTTTTCAAAAGAGAAATCTTACCCTACTTAATAAAAAAGCATCATGGTTGTATTCAGATTCTAATTAATCAAAACTATTCTTAATTTACAATAATAGGAAAATATAATTCAAAGATGATGAATATGTCTTCGATGTCGAATAACATCACGATGGCATCTGACTATTAATGATAGCTCAAGAGGGATTAATTCAATTCTGACTTCTACATAGAAATGGAAAGTGTGAATTGAGCAATCTAACAAAATCTTTTCCATCAGAGAAGCAACACTAAGTATCCATGTGATCTCTAAATTTCATGGATCAATCATCAATGATTAAAAACACTCTTATAATAATTCAAGCACACTCTTATGCTAACTCAAGAAAATTTACAAACTTATAAACTTATGACTAAAAAAATTAATTCAAATCCAAGGTTCTAATTGAAATTGCAATTCAAATCTATAACTGATATCTTATAAATTAAATTGGACTAATCCTATCATTAAAACTTAGATTTCAAACTACAATGATTTTATAAACAAAACCCAAAATATATTTCTATCCTAGCATACTAAAACAAGATTAATAAACCAAATAGATCTATGAAAACATAACTAAACTGAGAATTAAATCTAGCTTGATTAGAACCAATAAAACTTGCAATTTTTTATCCATCAAAGATTGCAAAAGAAACTTTGTCTACACTAATCCTCTGTTTAAATACTATGTTTTAATTTGCAGAAACCAATTTAAAACTTCAATACATCATCTAAGTTAGTAGCATGCAGGACAATTGCTAAGAAATAAGAAACATAGCATGACAAATAACCAGCTCCCATAAGAAATAGGCAAAAGATGAATTAGACAATTAAATTACAATCAACATGCACATTAATTAAAACTAAAATATACTTACAGTAAAGAAATGAAGTAAATTCTAGATAAGAAAATGAAATACACGATATATTTATCTATACAGTCACCCAGACCATTGGTGACCCCCCCAGTAGGTCGTGGCTACTGTTCAACAATGAAACACATGCTCAAATCAACATGATTCTGTCATTAATTAAAAAACACAGTCTTGGAACACAAGTTTGCAAAATATGTCTGAATTACACAATGAAACTTCTTCTTAAAATTTTGCTTGTGGTCTTTCCAATGCTAGTGGTATGCATAGGTGAATTAAAGTTTGAGATATCGACCGCTCGAAGGGTCGACCTCCTTTAAAAATGGAAAATCCATTAAATGCACTCTAACAACTTTTGCTTCTAGAAAATCCATGAGCCACTCAACAATCAACATAACCACCCAATATGAGATGTCATGAGCTCTGTAGCTAAAGGTCGCGAGGGGGCACAAAACCCAGGTCGTCGATTCGCCCATCACAACCCGCCAATGTACCAACCGCCAACTCCTCTGCGCTTCGAGTGTTGGATTGCATGACGGATGGAGTGCCAGATCGCATACCGGATGGGGCGCTAGATGAAGTGTCAGACAAGGTACCAGATGGAGGATCAGACTGCGAATTCACCCTATTTCACACAGATCATGTATTAGATCCTTATAAACATCAAACCGAACTGAATTTATCTCAAAATCATTGTAAAACATCGATTACACATACATGATATAAATCCATGATGAATTGATATAAAATCCTTTGAAAACTCCTTCAAAATGGTCAATAGCATATATAATATCGGTGCAAAAAAGATTCAACCATCACAACAAAACAATCAAAATACGAGCCCAACATAGACCATCAACCAATATTTTCTTTCTAAGTTATTGCATATATCTAAAATTCAAATGCCCGACCCTTTCATTCCATATCCTATTGCTTTCATCAGCATGGGTAAGTAGTAAAGCAAAATCTAGTTCAATAAATTTAGAAAATGTATACAATCTAGATTGATGATTTACCTCATCGGTAGAAACCCTAGAATTGGTTTGCATGTCATAGATTTCCACTGCATTAGGTGTGAATATGACTTTCTTTCTGATTCCAGAGCTCATCATGTGATACATAGAGCGAAGATTGACAAAATGTTTGGGAACGTGCAACACATTCTTGAAGATTCTGTTGGTAAGTTCAATACTTCCTTTCTCGGTGACCTCGAATAGAGAGCTTTCCCCCATCATAGTAGGATGACCTTTGCATGCATCCAATGAAGAATACAATTCTTTTGTGGCAGCCATGTTGTGTGATGCTCTTGAATCTACGATCCAAGCATCGAGAGAGGAGTTGATGGCTACCAATGCATGGCTAAAATTTCCTTTCTTGGGATTCTAATCTTCTAGATTCTTCTTCTTGGAACCCTCGGGGATGCGATCTCCAAGGCTATTTTGGTGAAGTATTTGAGTCATTATATATATATTTTTTTGCATGCATGCAGATTCTAGATGGAATCCTTTATGGTAGTATGCACATTTCTTCCCTTTTCTTCCCTTTTCACCTTTGGATTCAGAGGCATCGATGAAGGGTTTTGATAACCCTTCCTTCTTTGGATTTGCATGAGATTTAATTTTGTATTTATATTTATATTTTGGATATTTATGGATGCCATATTGTATAGTAAGTGCATGCACCTTTGGGCCTTTGATTTTTTCCACGTTGATGAGCTTGGTTTCCTCTTCTGTCAAGGATTCAGTAAATTCTTCAAGAGAAGGCATCTTCCAGGTGGATCCAGAGGTGAATTTGACTAAATGGAATGTGGATACGAATACAAATAATTCAGTACCAAGTTTGGAGAGAATGGTGAGAGCCATTTGTTTCTCCTCCTTAGATTTATCAACCCCGCAAGATTTGAGTTGCGACAATAAATCCTTGTATTTTGTAAAGAAATTTTGGATATTGTTGAATATTTTTGGATCCAATGTGAGTAATTACACCTCGATCATGTGTCCGCTCATATTATCCTATTTTCCAAAGAGCCCTTCCATGGTGGTCCAAGCTTCATTGGTGGTTTTACAAGAAGATATGTGAAAAAGGAGATCGAGAGAAATGAGACTGCAAATTGTTCTGAATGCTTCATCCATTCGATTTAGATACTTGGATTTTTCTATGCCTGATGTCGGTTTTGTGTCTGTATTCATGGATAACCTGTACAATCCTCTGCTTCAAATATGCATGACCATATTCTTCTTCCATGCAAAGAAGTTGTAAGGTGTAAGAATGGATTCGTTTGGGAATTCCATTTTTTCGTTGTCTTCAATCTTTGGTACCTGCAAAAAATAATTTGGTGTATATTTTTCTTAGAAGTACATCAGATTTGATACCATGTAAATGTGTTGAACCTACACAGAATATATATAGCTATAAAATACCATACACATTTGCAGAGAGAAATTGAGAAAGAAGAAGCAAGAGATAAATAATGGAAGAATTCACATTAACTGTAATGAATAATGAATAATTTACACATGATATACTATGTATAACTCAAACAATGTGCATTGGAGGTGAATCCAATGTTCCATAGTGGTGGTATAGAGTGATTTGGACACACACCAACAATTACAGGAGTGAATTTCCACCTAGTCTAGAATCTTGGGCAGTTACGGGAGTGAATTTCCACCTAGTCTAGTATCCTGGGCAGTTACGGGAGTAAACTGCCACCTAGCTGAGTTAACTAGTCTACCAGTCTCCAGTTAACTAATTGAAACATAGTGAAGTGAGGAGGAGATCATGGAATAATGGGTAATGAACTAGTGTGTTGATGATCCCAAGGAAAATGCACATTATCTGGTTATGCTCCCAATGTTGCATGGTGACAAAACCAATGCAACATCTAGACTCCACTCAACTTTTCAAACCGAAGTGAAAACTAAAGAGAATATTATCATAGAGGAATACTCTCCCTAAAATTTAGGAGATTTGAAAAAAGACTAATAAACATAGTAAAAAACTTAGGAAAATTAAATCCTAGGTGTGTGTAAATTAACTCCAACATAAGTGAACAAATTTGACGGATCCGATCCCACTAGTTGGGTCACTCAAATGGAACATTATTTCTCCTTGCATGGAATTATTGAAGATCTGGCCAAAATTCATTATGGTGTCATATATTTGGATCCAGAATGTTGTAAATGGTGGCAATGGTGTAGAAAGACATGCCAAAGGTATGTTTCTTGGATTCAATTTGTGTAAGAGCTATATGATCACTTTGACATTGACACCCACTATCTTGCCCATTTGACCAATTTGAAGCAATCTGGTATAGTGGAATACTTTATATATGCCTTTGAAAAAATTTCTTTCTGAACAAAGGGAATTTCTAATGAATTCTTCTAAGAATGTTTTTTCAATGGCCTCAAAGAAGAAATTTGAGACAAGGTCATCATGGCTCACCCTCACACTTGGTTGGAATATACTCAATGTGTGAAGGAAGCCCAACAAATTTTCTCTTCTCAAGCCCACAAAAATTCCTTTGTTCCTCGCATTCGACCTACTAACCCTACCCCTCCCACTCCCCTCAAGATCCTTAAATTAACCTGGGATGGAATGGAGGAATGCCAACACAAGGGCCTTTGTTATATTTATGATGAATAATATTTTCCGGGGCACAAGTGTAAGGAAAAAAGGTTTTTTATGGTCATCTCTGAGGATGTTTCTGAAGAAGAGATCAAGACCCCCCCTATGGCAGCGTTACCTAAGCTAAATGATACCACTCCTCCCTCTGACCAACCATAATTATAATCGGTCATTTCATTGAATGCTCTCACTGGCTTCTCTACTCCCCAAACCCTCAAGCTCATTGGCTACATTAAAAATTGAAAGTTCATCATCATAATTGACAGTGACAACACTCATAATTTTATTCACCGTCATATTTACCAAGAAACCCGTTGTTATATTCATGCATTCAACAACTTTGAAATCATGATTTCCAATCACAATTTCATGAAATGTGATGGGTGTTGTGAACATGTGTGTCTCCAAACTGGGAAGTACCACCTGAAATATCATATGTTTTCTATTGACATGGGTGGTTGTGATATTGTGCTTAGTATGGAATGGTTACACACTCTTGGTCCCATCCTCAAGGATTTTAAGGAATTAACCATGCAATTCCAATAGGTGGGACAACAATATAAATTCCAAGGAATCACAACAGGATCCCTTGAGATCATCAATTCCCATTGAATGGAAAAGTTTGTCAAAAAAGGCCATTCCAGAATTATTTCCCAACTCCATTCTATTCAAGAAATTGAGATACATGTGGTGCATCCTGACCTCGAATGTATCATCTCCAAACACCAAGTGTTTTTCTCCACTCCCTAGGGACTTCCTCCTTCTTGTGGTTTTCATGATCATTCCATTCCATTCATCCTCGACAATATTCCTCCCAATGTTCACCCTTATCATCATCCCTTTTCCCAAAAGAATGAAATTGAGAAAATTGTTCAAGAATTGATAGTTGCAGGTGTTATCTACCCTAGTACCAACCCCTAGTCTTCCCTTGTGGTCATGGTACTCAAAAAATAAGGTGCTTGGCGTATGTGTCTAGACTTTCGTTCCCTCAATAAACTCACCATCAAAGAAAAATTTCCCATTTATTTCATTGATGATCTCTTAGATGAATTAAGTAGTGCTTGATATTTTACTTGATATTTACTCTGGCTACAGAACCAGATACGAATGCAAGAGGAAGACATCCCTAAGACTACTTTACACACTCATGATGGTGACTATGGATTCTTGGTCATGCCCTTTGGCCTATGTAATTCTCCCTCTACTTTCCAAAGTATCATGAACCATGTTTTCCATCCTTTTCTCTGCCATTTTTTCCTATTTTTCTTTGATGATATTCTCATCTATAGTAAAACCTGGGCAGACCATCTCACCCATGTGGATCAAGTTCTTAGTCTAATCTCTTAGCACCAATTTTTTCTCAAGAAATATAAATGTGCCTTTCGAGCTTCGGAAGTGCAGTAATTGGGTCATATTGTTGACAAGGTTGATGTAAGGTGGATCCTAAGAAAATTGAAGCTATGAAGGATTGGTCGTGCTCCAAAAATCTCAAGATCTTGCGTGGTTTTTCGGGTTTAACATGATATTATCACAAGTTTGTTAAGAATTATGGACAAATTTAATTTCCTCTTACTTCTCTCATAAAATAGAATTCTTTCACTTCGACTCTAGAAGCTGATGAATCATTTCAAGAATTGAAAGAATCCATGCACACAAGTCCTGTCTTGGACCTTCCTGACTTCATAAAGACTCCATAAAGACTTTTTTCCTAGAAAACAACTCTCAGAGTGACATTCTAGCCAATACATCTATGAAAAGGAAATGTTGGTTATTGTGCATGCTATGGATCTCTGGCATCCTTATATCTTGGAGCAACACTTCTGAATTAAAACTAACCATCAGAGCCTAAAGAATTTCCTAGAACAAAGGATTTCATCCCAGGAGAAACAAAAATGGGTGACCAAGATATTTGGCTATGATTACGAGATAATTTATAAGAAGGGAAAATAAATTGTAGTGGCTGATGCTCTCTCCAAAAAATATGAATAAGAAGGATCCATTTTTTCCCTCTTCTTCATTGTACCATATCGTCTCCAATCATTTTTCTAGGAATGGTTGTAAGATCCCAAAACTTCTTGACTGATCAAACAATTGCAATGCAATTTTTCAATTTCTATAGCATACTCTTGGCATAATGAAGAGTTTTGCTACAAAGGATGTCTATATTTAGGCCACCAGTCACAACTTAAATCCATAGTGCTTTCTGAGCTTCATGCTTCACCCATAGCAAGGCATTTCGAGTTTACCAAAACCTATGAAAGAGTTAAATGATATTTTTTCTTGGATGGTATGAAACAAGACGTCCACACCTTTGTGGGTGAATGTGATGTATGCCAATGCAACAAGGGGGAAATTGTCAAATCTTTGGGCACACTAAAACCGCTTTCGAGACCACCAGCTATTTGGAGGGACATTTCTATGGATTTCATTGTGGGATTACCTAATCTGGAAATAAGTCATTCGTCAAGTGGTAGCTGATTACCTTTCCAAATATGATCATTTTTGTGCTCTTCAACACCCATTCACAATATCCACAATGGCTCATATTTTCATGGATCATATTTTCAAGATTCATGGCATGCCTCATTCTATTGTGTCTAACGGAGATCCCACTTTCACTAGTAATTTTTGGAAAGAACTATCCATGCTTTAGGGAACACAATTACATCTCATTATTGCTTATCACCCATAGACAAATGGACAAAATAAAGTTGTTGACAAGTGTTTGGAAACATATTTGTGGTGTTTTGCATTTGATTGACAACATCAGTGGGATAAATGGTTACTCCTAGTTGAATGATCATATAACACATCTTACCATAATACTACCTGGATGACTCCTTTTGAAGAAATATATAGACAAAATCACCTGCCAGTTCTTTCCTACATACCAGGGGTCTCGAAGGTTCAGGAGGTTGACCAAACCCTTACAATACGTTCCACCATTCTCCATTCTCTCAAAGACAATTTGGTCATGCCTAATAATTGTATGAAACAACAAGCAGATCAAGGACATTCAATATGACAATTTTACACATGAGACCAGGTGTTTCTTCATATACAACCTTACAAGCAGACTTCACTCAAATTTGAACACTGTCGACAGATTGCTCCCAAATTTTGCGTTCCTTATACCATTCTCAAGTGTTTGTGACTAGTGGCTTATCAGTTAGATCTTCCCAATCATTCTAAGATCCATCATGGTTTTTATGTCTCATGCTTAAAGAAGGTGATGGGAACTAAGTGCCAAACTCAAACCAATATTCCAAAGTTGGATGTTGAATGTTCCATATGATTGCAACCACATATAGTATTGGACCAGTGTGAATGTCATCTACATCAATGCACCATCAAGGATGTGTTAGTGAAGTGGAAAGATACAACTCTAGAATATGTGACCTGGGATCCGACCACTATTCTCCAAGAATTTTCTCATCTCAAGCCTTAAGGACAAGGTTGTTCTTCAAGGGGGAGGGAATGTTAGGGACCTAAACCCATAACTTCTCATGTAGGTAGAATAATATATTTCCATGTAATAAAGGTTGATACTAGATAATAAGGCTTATTTAATAAATATAAACAAGTCAATGTAAGAAAACCTAATATAAGCTTCCGCTTCTAGGAATATCTTCCTCTAGAATGTTGTTTAGAAGATAGAATTAGTTTAAATAAGAGTAGAAGGTATGAGAAGGATCTGTATTGAGAATTATTGTAGTATAGATATGCTCTGTTGGAGGTTTCCCTCTCAAAGACGTAAGTGACCATTGTTTCCTATCCATAAAGGTATTATTTTGGTGTTGTGGTTCCATATATTCTGTTGTTTCGCTACTATATTTCTTCTCCTTTTTGTTCTTCCAAGTGTATTCACTCCAAAATTCCTATTTTCTGCTATTATAACAAATCTGGTGCATAACAACATAGAAAATATCTATTACAATAGTTCTCAAGAAAATAATTCTCATTCCTCGTACTCTTATTTATACTAATTCTATCTTCTAAAGAACCTTCTAACGAAATATATTTCTAGAAGAAGAAGATTCTATTAGGTCTTATTACATTGACGTGTTCCCATTTATTAAATAGGCCTCATAAACTAATGTTAGCCTTTATTACATCAAAAATATATTATTCTACTTATGTGAGGGGTTAGGGAGGTTAGGTCCCTGACATTCCCTCCCCATTAAAAAATAGCCTCATCCTCAAGGCTTGAGATGAGGAAATTGTTGCAGAATGGTGGCAGCCTCCCAAGTGGAATATTTTGAAGTTGTATCCTTCCACTACACTAACACTTCCTTGATAATGTGTTGACGAATACAACATTCTCCCTAGTCGAATACTACTTGGGGATACAACCAAATGGAACCTTCTTCATCGAACTCATGGAGACTAGTTTGAGTTTGGCACTTAGTTCCAATCACCTTCTTTAATCACGAGACATGAAAAACAATATAGATCTTAGAATCACCGGGTAGAGCTAACTGGTAGGCGATTGACCCTACATGCTTGAGAATTGTATAAGGACCATGAAATTTGGGAGCAAGTTTCTGACAATATTTATATTTGAGTGAAGTTTTCTTATAAGGTTGTCGATGTAGAAACACCTAGTCCCCTTTAGAAAATTGATGTTTAGAACAACCTTGATCGACTTGCTTCTTCATGCTATTTTGAGCCACCACCAAATTTTCTTTGAGGGTACTGAGAATGGCCTTGCATAATGTAATATTTTTGTCAACCTCTTGAACCTTCGAGACACCTGGCATGTAGGAGAGAACCGACGATGGATTTTGTCCATATATTGCTTCAAAAGGAGTCATGCGAGTAGCTATATGGTAATATGTGTTGTACCACCATTCAGTTAGAGGTAATCAATGATCCCACTAATGTTTTTGGTTTTATGCAAAACACCACAAATATGTTTCCAAACACATTTTGACAATTTAAGTTTGGCCATTAGTATGGGGATGATAGGCGATGTTGAGATGCAATTGGGTTCCCTGTAGCTTGAACAATTCTTCCCAAAAAGTGTTGGTCAGGGTGGGATCGTTGTCAAAGACAATATGAGGCATGCCATGAAGTTTGAAGATATTATCCATAAAAACTTGAGCCATTGTTCATGCAGTGAAGGTATTTTCAAGAGCACAAAAATGGGCATATTTGGAAAGGCGATAAACCACCACCATGATGACTAACTTATTGTTGCATTTAGGTAGGTCCACAATGAAATCCATAGAAATATCCCACCAAATAGAAGGGGGAATTGAAAGGGTTTGGAGTGTTCTTGGTGCTTTGACTGTTTCTCCCTTGTTGCATTGACATACTGTTGATTCCTCAACAAACTAATAAGTTTATTCTATTTTTGGGTACCAATTTTTCTTTTAATTATTTTTCACCTTATTCTTTTGGATTTACGTAGGTTGCATATTTATACTTTGTTGAATTTATGAATTTTTCCTTTTTTTTCTTTGCATTTAAAATCTCAAGAAAATGCACAAAACAATTATTTGTTTTTTCATGTTTTGCATTTGGAAAGAAAAAAAAACCACAAAGAAAGTATTGAAAAAACAAAATGAGAAAATCACAACCTTTAAGAAATGTTGATGAAATCATAGATGGATGAAGAAAAGGATGTAATATCCCTCAGGCGAACCCAATTGTAAATGTAATGTAAGTGTACTTAAGCTGGAAAGCTATTTTGACATCATTTTGTAATGCACCTTTCATGGCATAGTGCGTGCATGTACTGCACAGTAAAATGATGTAGTGTGCACATTCCCGAATACCGCGCACATAAACTAAAGTGTGTGCAATATGGAGGTTAGCAATCCTTGTGTATATGATATGTTTTATAGGCTGGTGAGCCAGTTTATTATAAGTTGGGATGCTTATGTTTTGGAATTAGACCAGAGCACCTAGATGTTAAAGGCCAGTGCACCTATTTTGTATATGTCTCATGATTAATTTAAAATACATCGCTACATGCAGAATGACCACGATAAAAGAGATGGGGGAGTAAACTCCACCAGTTAGGAAAGGGAGGGACAAAATTTAAAGGAAAGAGCTAAGCTAAAGAGATTAAGCCAAAAAGGAATATTATATTAATATTTCTTAAAACATAATGTATGGATAATTATTTTATCCTAAGTTCTAAAGTTGGGGACAAGTGGACCAAAGTAGCTCCCAACATGACAAGTGTCAAGTTGGGGACATGCATACATATCGTGGGGACTTAGTTCATTGGGGACAACCCCCATCAGGGTTACTAGGATCTCTCCCATGATTCCTTGGAGCATTCGGCCATGACTGCATGACCATTTTTCACTCACGCAGTCAGTTATCCTTCAGAGATTCATTTCACTATACCAGAACTGTATCCATAGCCATATCTGTTTGTGTAGTTTTTTATCTTGGGAGCTAGACTGAAGAAGTAGGTTGTTAGGCCCGTGGGATATTGAAAAGGTGGGTTGTCAGGCCCATGAGAAATTCTCCGGGTGACAGAATTGTTGGGAATTGATTTCTTGAAGGTGCTAAACTACAACTACAGGGATCAAAGACTTCCTGTCTGGCTTGTTGTTGAAGCCTGGAAAGGAAGTGGGGCAGCCAAAGGACTGTTGAGAAGAGAAGGGGCACACTTCCTGGGGTGGGACAGGCATGTGGGAAATGAGGGATTGTAGGCTGTCAGTTGAGTGAGCACCCGAGACAAAGTCTTTCCTGTTGTATATGATCCTATAACATGGTTAGGAATTCCTTTACCCAGGTGGAGTTTAGTCCCAAATTGGGGGTGACTCACTGTTGAGAGTGATTAACAGTGTAGTCTAAGGCTCGGAGGCTCATGGACGGTCTACACATAGTTGGTGAAATTGTTACGAAGATAAGTACCAATTGTGTGATAAATTTACATGTTGCATTGTTATTTACGTGCTTATTTTATGGGTTTATCATATATGTGGTTATCACCATATAGAATTTTTTGGGTATTTCCTATATATGTTGCATGTCTATGATTATTGTTATTACCATGTGAATTCATGCCAATACTTAATGTATTTGTCAGTTACATTTTATATTTGAAGCTTCTGCAAGAATGTTGTGTGTGTATGTTTTAAATGCAATCAGTTAGATAAAAAATATGTGGCATAGTTCAGTTGGGTGCTGGGTATGTCACAATATGTTCCGCAGTGAGAGAATGAAAGTGTACCCTTGTGTAGCGTGGCTTGGCCATGGGTGTCCGGGGATTTTACAATATGGTATCAGAGATTCAGCTTCAACACTGAGCCTGGATGGGCTAGAAAGGTTCATTTGAAGCGAATATTCATAGAAGATTAATTTTGAAGTGACCAAATTTCAAGTCATAGAGAATCCATGGTAAATTTTGGCACTGCACGGAAAATGTTGGCATGCAGGTGCACGCAGTAAATTTGGCACCGCATGGAAAATTTTAGCGTGCAGGTGCACGCGGTAAATTCTGGCGTCGCGCGGAAGAATATTGTGTGTGGATGCATGTGCTAAATTTAGCATTGCGTGGTGATAACACACATAGTGATGTGCATGTGGTGTTCATAGTATTGCAAAACATAGAGGAGTTTGATTGGTGCGCACACAGTATGAGTATAAGTTGTCTCACGATAGTATATTCAATGGTGCACAAAGATTATTGTGCACGGTGGGGGCATATTGAAATTTGGCATGGTGCAATGCATATAGAAAATTGCATGTGGAATATCAGTGAGTGATACAAAAACTATGCACAATGGGTATCAGTGCAAGAACCAAAATTGTGTGTAGTGGATATTGGCGCGCAACGCAAAAGTAGTGTGCGCAAGTTATTGACACGACAGAGAAGAAAGGCAAAATGGATATAGGTGTACAAAAGAACGATTTACCTTGTGGTGTTGTTGTGCATGGTAAATATGGGTGTATAGGTTGAATTTTTGTTCGTGCGAAGTCGTTTGGAGGGCTAATTAAGGCAACGAGTCCGAGTTTAATAGAAAATTTGCATGGTATTAGAGGAAAAAGAAACACACAACCACATTGGAGCATTATTTGAAATGAATTCAGAGTTGGTTTGAGAAGAAATAAATATAGCCTAAATTGCTAAGCCGAGAGCATCTCAGAGATGAATTCTGGGTTTTATATTCCTCCGATTTAGATAGATGGAAGTGAAATATAAGCTTACAAGAAATGCATACTATGAAAGAAAACAAGACTCATATCACCACCAGTTAGAATCTTGTAACAAACAGTCCAAAATCCGCTTTTGCATTTATATAATCATTTTAATCCCAAAATTACAAAAAAAAATCATCCTGCACAGAGGGCAGGTTCCTTTTCCCCTTTTTTCTTCCTCAAGATAATATGTATATATAGAGGAATTATTTGTAGAATTAGGAAAAGCTCGGACTTCCACATATTTCTAAAAATAGAGATAAGTTACAAAAAGGGAATGATTTAAAATAATAGTTATACTATTGTAAAGGGACCATTTAAGAAAAGGCCTATCATCTCTGGGGCCCCTTACCTCTGCTACCATCTATCCAAAAATTGATGAAATGTACTTTTATTCGAGGAATCATTTCAGCTTAACGATCTCCTCTTGTAAAGTATCTAACTAGACTGGTTGATCCTCTCCAACACTTTCAGTCATTTCAGCTATGGTTTCTTTAATCTTTCACTTGCTCTGTTTCTTCTTAACAACTCCCCTATTGATGACTAGATCCCTCATAATGGGATTTAGCCTAACTTCCATTTTCGATTTTGTAGCAGGTTCTATGTGGAATTTAGTCGCTAATATATGCGCAATTATCCTTTCTTTCTTACTTGTAGGAAAATCTACCATGTTGCCTGAATAATCAGTTTCACTGGATGTAGCTTTGCTCATGTACCTCAATTTCATGGACACCGAAATGATTTTACAGAGATCAGGAGGTCAAGAAAATTTGGAGGTTACTCCATTTATGGATAAGATGATGCCTCCATACTTGAGAATTGGTAGTTATAGAATCCCAATCATGAATCATAGTCAGACTTACATACAAATACGTTGGTTTTCCATGCTTAGCTAATCCATTTCAAATGATTATCTTTTGAGTTTGTTACATGGTGATGTTTACCTGATATCATATGGCTGTGAAGTACTGAACGAGTGAAACAGGGTGATCTGACTAGTCGTCGCCCATCCCATGAGTGGTGGTTTTGACATATTGAAACACCTGCCATCGGGACTTTGGCGAAAGTGGTTTCAAAAAATCACCTTCCGGCCCGATGTATCTATGGAGACGTTGCGCATCTATTTTCGGCAAATAATTCTGATGTATATATTGAACCAAAATGGTTCACATTTTTTCATGAATTGTTGAATTAGTTAGCCTGATAAGTTCTGATGGCTGCATGTTTTTCATAATTAACAACAACTAGATCAGATCAATATCATTGCAGATCCCATAGGAATGGAAGAGGCACAGAGGAATTACAGTCAGGAAGAAGAGAGTAGAGGGATGGAGGTCCATTTGAGCATTGAAGGAACAAACTCCAATGGACATGGAGATGAAAGGAATGAAAACATGAATATGGTAGAGACCATTAAAAATTTGAAGAAGGATGTCCAAATCCATAAGGCTGATAATGAAAGGATTATGAGAGCCAAGGAGCAACAAGATGACTTCAACATGAAATTATTGGAGGGCTTGAACATAATAGCAAAGAAATTGGATAAGGAGAGTGGCTCAAGCAAATTAGGAAGTCACAAGACTTCAGATGAGAAAAGAAAAGCAAGAAGTGTTAGCAGACACCACCATCACTCCCCAAGGCATTCCAATAAGAGAGAAGGCAACAACTCAAGTCCATCCCCTGTCAGAAGGAATAAGAGGTCTGGGGTGGATGAGATACGAGGATAAATGAACAAAATCAAACCTCCTACACTTGATGGTGAGCACAAGGATGAAGATGCAGAAACATGGCTTTTGAGCATGAGAAAGTATTTTCAATTGCATAATTATTCTTCTCATGCAGAAGGTAGAATTGTTATCTATCAACTCAAGGGAAAGGAATCCATGTGGTGGGATCAACTTGTGCAGGTGCAACACATTAAAGAGAAAAGTGTTACTTGGAGGGAATTCAAGAAGTATTTTGAGAAGAAATACTTGACTAAGAGATACAATGAAAAGAAAATGAAGGCGTTCTTTGAAATCAAGCTTGGGAGTATGGTCATTAATGAATATGAGAGAAGGTTTTTAGAACTGATGAAGTATGTCTCTTTCATCAAGGATGAGACAGTCAAAATTCAAAGGTATTTGAGTGGATTTCCATCATTCATCAGTGAAAAAATACAGTATGATGATCCCAAGACATTGGAAGAGACCATAAGGCAAGATAAATGCCTATATGATCAGCAAAAATCAAGGCCAACTTTCCAAAAGGCTTGGGAAGACAAAAAGAAATTCAAGATGGATCAGAGGAAGAAGGGAGCTAAGCCACCATTGTTCAGAAATAATCCACAGGGACAAAAAACGCCTAAAGAACCCAGAATGATTGACACAGGGAGGCAAAGGCCAAGGAAACCACCTATTCAATGTTGGGGTTGTAAAGGAGATAATATGTTTAGAGATTGTCCTCACAGAGGTGAAGAAGGAAGGGTTCTTCACAATGTACAACAAGCTAAAATAGTGGAGGACATGGGTAGAAATGTGCCAAGGATATATCCATCCCTAGACAATAAGCAAGCAGAGTATCATTCCCACATGATTGAAGTGGAAGGTATGATCAACAACCAAACCATTGTTATTTTAATTGATTCAAGATCTAGTCATAGTTATATAGACCCTAAGATGGTGGAAAGTTTTCATTTTCCAAGAATAAATCATGGGCATAAATGTGCCAAGGATCTATCCAGCCTTGGACAACAAGCAAGTAGAGTATCAGTCCCACATGATTGAAGTGGAAGGTATGATCAACAACCAAACCATTGCTATTTTAATTGATTCAGGAGCTAGTCATAGTTATATAGACCCTAAGATGGTGGAAATTTTTCATTTGCCAAGAAGAAATCATGGGAAATCTTGGTTGGTGAAGCTGGCTATAGGATCCAGAAGAAAAGTTAATGAGATGGTTAAGTCATGCCTCATGGACATGAATGGACTGAACACCAAGGCAGATTTGAAAATCAAGGTAGATTTGAACATCTTGCCTTTAGGTTCCTATGATTGTATAATTGGGATGGATTGGTTGGACCAACATCATGATCTCTTGGATTGTCATAACAAAGAATTTACTTGCTTGGATGAGGAAGGGAACCAAAGGAAAGTACAGGGAATTCTCAGGGCAGTAACCATCAGAGAAATTTCAGCATTGTAGCTGAAGAAATGTTACAGGAAAGGGTGTCAAATATTTGCAGCTCATATGAAAGAGACACCTAAGGATAAGGTACCAAATTTGGAAGATTATGCAGTCTTGAAAGAATTTGAAGATGTATTGAAAGAGGTACCAGGACCACCCCCAAAGAGAGATATTGATTTCTCTATAAATCTAATGCCTGGAGTAGCTCCAGTGTCAAAGACTCCTTACAGAATGAGTACACCAGAATTGAAGGAGTTGCAAATGAATCTTGAAGAACTTCTGAAAAGGGGGTATATATGCCCAAGTGTGTCACATTGGGGTGGCCCCAGTCTTGTTTGTTAAAAATAAATATGGAACGTTAATATTGTGCATTGACTTCAGATAGTTGAATAAAGTGACTCTTAAGAACAAGTATCCTCTGCCATGGATTGATGATATCTTTGATCAATTAAATGATGAAAAAATATTTTCAAAGATAGATCTTAGATCAAGATACCATCAGGTAAGGATTAAAGAGGAAGATATCAACAAGACTTCCTTCACGACAAGGTATGGTCATTATGAGTTCACAGTGGTGCCATTTGGGTTGTCAAATGCACCAACTATTTTCATGTGCTTAATGAATGGTGTTTTTCGAGAATATCAAAACAAGTTCATCATTGTCTTTTTGGATGACATTCTTATATATTCTAAGTTAGAGGAAAAGAATTAACATCATTTGAGGATGGTGTTGTAAGTATTAAGGGAGCATCAGTTGTATGCCAAATTGAGCAAAAGCTCATTTTATCAGAAACAAATTCATTATTAAGGGAGCTAAGTTGTATGCCAAATTCACCTCTATCATTTCAAAGGATGGGATAACAGTGGATCCTAAAAAGATAGAAGCCATTAGGGAATGGTTAGCGCCAAAGAATGTGATAGAGGTGAGATCATTCATGGGTCTTGCAAGTTATTATAGGAGATTCATTGAAGGATTCTCAAAGATAGCACACCCAATCACTTCCTTGCAAAGAAAGGGTGTGAAGTTTCAATGGACATTGGATTGTGAAAAGAGTATCCAATACTTGAAACAACTATTGACAAGTGCTCCAACACTAAGGATTGCAGACCCAAATGAAGAATTCATTTTATGCACAGATGCATGTAATGAAGGACTTGGTGGAGTCCTCAATCAAAATGGTTTTTCTATATGTTATGAATCAAGGAAGTTGAAGGAGCATGGAGGACAATATACCACTCATGATTTGGAGTTGGCAGCCATAGTGCATGCCTTGAGGAAATGGAAAAACTACCTCATGGGGAAAAGGTTCGAGCTAAGAACAGACCACAATGGTCTGAAATATTTATTTGATCAGCCAAATCTAAATGCTAGGCAAAGCAAATGGTTAGAATTTCTAAGAGAATATGACTTTGATATAAAGCATATCAAGGGGAAGGAGAAAAAAGTGGCTGATGCACTTAGCAGGAGATTACATGAATTGCATGCTACAACCATTAGCATGTACCAATCATATTTGAAAGAAAAAATTATAGAAGCTACCAAATCAAATTTGCAATACAAGGAATTAGTGACAAAATTACAACAAGGTAATTTGCAGCAGAAAATTGAAGAATACAAGCTAGATAATGAAGAAATTCTTATGTACAGGGGAAAAATTTATGTACCAAATTCTAATGAATTGAAAAATCTGATATTGGGAGAAATGCATAATGCACCTTATGCTGGGCACCCAAGATATTAGAAAACTATTACAGCTGTCAAGAGCCAATATTATTGGCCAGGAAAGAAGAAAGAAGTGGCATATTGTATTGCTAGATGTTTGGAATGTCAAAAGGTAAAGGCTGAGCATAGACACCCATCTAGATTGCTACAACCATTACCCATTCCTGAGTGGAAATGGGAAGTTGTAACAATGGATTTCGTCACCAAGCTGTCCAGAACAAGCAAGAAACATGATTCTATTATGGTAGTGCTAGATAAGCTTACTAAAGCTACCCATTTTATTCCAGTTAAGTTCACTAACAAGGCAACGAACATTGATGATGTTTATATGAAAGAAATTGCTAGATTACATGGCATACCCAAGATAATTGTGTCTGACAGAGATCCAAAATTTACCTCAAAATTTTGGAAAGGGTTATTTAATGGATTTCGAACAAATTTGAATTTTAGTACAGCCTATCATCTAGAATCAGATGGACAAATAGAGAGGGTGAATCAACTGATTGAAGATATGTTGAGGATGTATGTGATGGACAAACTATCAAAATGGGAAGACTACCTACACTTGGTAGAGATTGTTTACAACAATGGGTATCAAGCATCTCTAAATATGAGTCCATTTGAGGCACTTTATGGCAGAAAGTGAAACACTCCAGTAAGTTGGGATAACCCAGCCTACGGAGCAACGATTGGACCAGATTTGCTCAGGGAAATGGAGGAGCAAATGATAAAAATAAAGAAAAATTTAAAGGCTTCCCAAGACAAGCAGAAAAGTTGTGCTGATAAAGGCAGAAGTCATAGGGAATTTAATGTGGGAGACCATGTATTTTTTAAAGTAAAATCCAACATAAGTTCCCTGAAGTTGGGAAACTATTCAAAGTTGGCAGCTCGTTATTGTGGGCCATTTGAAATCCTAGAGAGGATTGGTCCAGTTGCTTATATGATTACATTGCCTACATCTATGTCTATTCATAATGTATTCCATGTATCATTTCTAAAGAAATATCTACCTGATGCTAATCATGTTATTGATTGGAATGTGATTCAGGTGGAGCAAGAAGGCGTTTTCCGAGTGCATTTGATGCACATTCTGGACCAAAAAATCAAGTAGCTCCAAAATCGATCCATAGGGCTTGTAAAGGTCCAATGGACCTGGTACGGTCCTGAGGACACTACTTGGTAGCATGAGGATGCTATGCGGGCAGAATACCCACATCCTTTTGAGGATTTTTGAAAATTTTGTTGTATATGGGTACATGATGCACTGAGGAAAGTGCATAAATAAGGGGAGGGGATTGTAATATCCCTCAACCGAACCCAATTGTAAATGTAATGTAAGTGTACTTAAGTTGGTGAGTTGGTTTGACATCATTTTGTAATGCACCTTTTATGGCATAGTGCGTGCATGTACTGCCCAGTAAAATGATGTAGTGTGCACATTCACGGATACCGCGCGCAGTAACTAAAGTGCGCGCAATATGGAGGTCAACAAGCCTTGTGTATATGATATGTGTTATAGGCTGGTGAGCCAGTTATTATAAGTTGGGATGCTTATGTTTTGGAATTAGACCAGAGTGCCTAGATGTTAAAGGCCAGTGCGCCTATTCTTTCTATGTCTCATGATTAATATAAAATACATCGATGCGCGCAGATCGACCATGATAAAATATATGGGGGACTGAACTCAACCAATTAGGGAAAGTTAGGGCCAAATGTTAAAGGAAAGAGCTAATCTAGAGAGCTTAAGACAAAAACAAATGTTATATTAATATTTCTTAAAACATAAAGTATGGATAATTATTTTATCCTAAGTTCTAAAGTTGGGGACAAGTGGACCAAAGTAGCTCCCAACATGAAAAGTGTCAATTTGGGGACATGCATACATATTGTGGGGACTTAGTTCATTGGGGATGCCACCCATCACGGTTATCAGGATCTCTCCCATGATTCCTTGGAGTATTTGGCCATGACTGGATGACCATTTTTCACTCATGCAGTCAGTTATCCTTCAGACATTCATTTCATTGTACCAGAACTGTATCCATATCCATATCTGTTTGTGTAGTTGGTTAGCTTGGGATTTGGACTAAAGAAACGGGTTTTCAGGCCCATGGGATATTGAAGAGGTGGGTTGTTAGGCCCGTGATAAACTATCTGGCTGAGAGAATTGATGGGAATTGATTTCTTGAAGGTGCTAAACTACAACTACATGGCTCGAAGACTTCCTGTCCGGCCTGTTGCTGAAGCCCGGAAAGGAAGTGGGGCAACCGAAGGACTGTTGAGAAGAGAAGGGGCACACTTCTTGGGGTGGGACAGGCATGTGGGGAATGAGGGACTGTAGGCTATCAGTTGAGTGAGCACTCGAGATGGAGTCTTTCATGTTGTCTATGAGCCTATAGCCTAGTTAGGAATTCCTTTACCCGGGTGGAGTTTAGTCCCATCTTAGGGGTGACTCACTGTTGAGAGTGACGAACACTGTAGTTTAAGGCTGGGAGGTTCCTGGATGGTATGCATGCAGTTGGTGACATTCTTACCAAGATAAGTACCAATTGTGTGATAAATTTACATGCTGCATTGTTATTTACGTGCTTATTTTATGGGTTTATCATATGTGTGCTTACAACCGTCTGGAATTTTTTGGGTATTTCTTGTATATGCTGCATGCCTATGTTTAATGTTATTATTGTGTGAATTCATGCCAATACGTAATGTATTTTTCAGTTATGTTTTATATTTGAAGCTTCCGCAAGAATGTTGTGTGTGTATGTTTTAAATGCAATTAGTTAGATAAAAATTATGTGGCATAGTTCAATTGGGTGCTGGGTATGTCACCATATGTTCTGCAGTGAGAGAACGAAAGTGTTCCCTAGTGTAGCGTGTCCCGACCATGGGTGTCCGGGGATGTGTTATGGATGTATATGATATGTGTTATAGGCTGATGTGTCCGGGGATGTTTCAAAGTTACATGCATTTTGAAGTGGAACAAATTTCACTGATCCCTGATAAGCCGTCGGTCATCGAATTAATGTGTTAGCGTTTCAAGGATTCAAAGTATTCCACCAATTGACGATAGACCATCGATGTCAGAAACGATCCATGTAATGCCAACACAAAAGGCTAGAATTCTCCTGATGCTGATGAATTATGAGAATCGAGAAATCAATCTTAATCTTTGATCAAGTATAAGAGGAAAACGTGACCATTGATATTTACCACCAAATAGTGTTTGTTTGGATGACTAGGTTGGCCATGTCACCTTCCGCACTTTCCACATTGCATGCCATGTGTTTGTCCACATAGACTACTCATACCATCACGACAACTTACACATCATCCTTTGAAACTTAAATTCCATGTCATCTACCACATCATCCTATATAGTAATGAAGGCCAACTTCAAATTTTTTCTACCAATAAGAGAAGAGTGTAAGGGTCAAAGCGAACCATCGATGTTGATGCACAGATTGACCATCAACAAGATTTAAACATAGAAAATAACTTAACATACACATTTTTTCGACGTCGATACTACAGAGAGATCTGGACCGTCCATTTCCTTTTTGGGTCCATCAAAGCCATCCATTTGTTTAAACACAAATCAAGCCACCAGATGAAGGTTATGTCTGAAAAAATAACTTATGCAGAGGATTACCACTAGGTTTGATTAAAATTCTAGAACTGTTAATTCAAAAGCTGATTTTTCTTTATATGTCATTCCCATCAAAACCAGCGATGCACAAATAACTTGTTTAAGGATCCCTCGCTAAACAATCATCGACATCGAAAAGATGTTATCAAAGGAAATGACACTTAACTGTAACATCCCCAACCACCCATAGGCTGGGGCATGCTACCTACAAGCCCAACCTTGGACTTTGTAGTCTTACTGATACCTTCTTTAATTAATAATAACACAAAATATACAAGATTTAGCGACATGCTCAACAATATCCAGCAAGCATGCATAATATAATATTTAATTTAATGATAATTAAAATACACAGCAGAATACATTCATACGCAAATAATAATATCACAACAGAGAGAACGTATCTTTATAAAAATGCCACACCAACTAGCTGCAGACCAAGGACGTTCCACCAAACCATAGACACCATTGCTCCAAATATCAACAACAGTGTCACCCCCAAGCCAGGTCTATGAATCCACAAGGACGGTTCCAGAGTGTACTTGGGTTCCCAAACCAGCTAGCTCTCAATCTCTCACAGGTTTCCCAACACCCACAACAATCCAAGTACCCAACTCTCTTCTACCCAGCCTTTACCACCCCAAGATAATAGACCTCCACCCTTCTCTGCCATGCAGTCCCTCAAGAAGTCCTTCTCCTTATTTTCCAGGGTCTCCAACATAACTGGTCCAAAATGTCAATGCTAGAACTATCAGGACTCGCAGTTGTGAGAAAAAATAGGGCACAGGCCAATGCATCTCAGATATGCAGGCCCCAGGTCATGGTTGGATTGCACCAATGACCATTACAACCAACTATCCATGGATAATTCTCCAGCAGTTCGGTTCCCTTTCCCAAGCCAAGATGCGAATGAGGATGGATCAATGAATGGGTAAGTGGGTGCATGAAAGTGTGAGAGGGAAATGAATGAACGTATAGGAAATCAACGAAAAATCCATCAGTCGAACCCCCCCATCAGACTAGAGGTGGGTCTAAGTAACTTCATGGGGAATCAAGAACCTCCTAGCCTTCCCCAAGAAGCTCACGTAATTGATCCCCTCCCTTAGGCAAAAAGGGTAATTAACATAGGAATAAACATTTATCCACTCAATCCCCCTCTCTTGTGGAATCATATCCCTCTATAACTCTATTCCTTATCCATCTAGTAGCCAACGATGTGTTGTAAATTCTAACCTTGTACAATATCTACTGCAAACCGATATTCAGAAAGGAACATAAAAGATACAATGGCAAATACAAACATTACACAGAGATTTTTCACCTGGAAACCCAAACCGGGAAAACCAACATATATTATATTGATACATTGTGTTACATTGTTTACA
>JZKD02S2314021.1:65881-78378 GCA_000966675.3 Picea glauca
CTGTCCATATTATTTGATGCACTGATGACATATAATTGTTTTTTATTAACAAAATCTTGAAACATAGTGTGGTTGATTTTTGAACGCATCGGTGCTTATTGTTAATATGCGCAGCGGTGCATTTTTGGTTTATAAGTGCACCGATATGATTTTAAAGTTATTAGAACTTTTATTTTCAAATAAAATAGTATATTCATCTCAAGTTATCTTTTAGGATGAATTCACATGACTTGCAATACTTCAGTATACATTTTATGTTTTATGTCACCTTATTCTTAAAAAATGGTTTCAAAACTATATTCAAACTCAGATTGTGGTATGGTCCTTGAAATTTATTTTAGATATGTACATGAAAATGTATTGCTAATTTTGGTGAAATGTAGGGAGAAAACCTTACTATATGATCAAATGACCAATTCTTCAAATTTTAGCCCATTTCATATTGTTCAAAGTCCATCGCATAGTTCTCCCTTTCCATCTTCAGTAAGTTTAACTTTTTTTATTTATGTTTCGATTATCTCATTGATTTTTTTTATCCATGTCAATTTGATTAAAAATGTACCTAAATTTGCAGGATCTTGATTCAAAATCGAGTTTAGATGCAGAAAATATTCCAATATTGGTTAAAAAACATTGGAAGGTATTATAAGGAGAAACATACCACATGCAGTTGGTAGTAAAAATGGACAACCTCTTTACCCCGCCATTTATGACATTCCATCTTCTAGCTGAAAACCTTGGTTGGCGATGATAATAATTGTTTGGTATAATGTAATTTGAAGAAACAAATTATTGCATTGTGCTTACTAATATCATTGATGTACTAATGTTAAATATTTTTGAAATTAGGATTCTTTTGATGATGAGTGGCCTACCTACCATCTTCCATTGCACCCCACAACAATGTCAACCCAAGAGAAGGATGCAATGAGAGCACAACTCGGAGAGGAAGAGTACCAAGAATGGTTGAATCAACCACCTATTCAATTCCCACTACGTCCAGATTCACCAATTAGGAATGACTACAACAATAGTAGTTATTCATATGTTGGAAATGGAGACAATAAAAAAGAGCTTGGTATGGATGATTAATTACGGGATACGACTACCATGGAGATAATTTTGTTAGACAAATTCCAGAACGATGAGCTAGGGGATGATTCTTATATCAATGATACCATTTTCAAAATCCTAAAATATGTTTCCACCACTCCTCTATTTGGAACTAGTGCTTGGTCAAAGTCTACCCAACTTGGGACAACAATGTTACTTTACAATTTGAAAGAAAAGTTTATCATGTCAAATGCGTGTTTCTTGACAATATTGAGGTAATTGACTAGCAAGTGACTTATATTAATTTTGAGAAATCTTGTCACGCAATCAACATTAGAAATGAAAGTTACTTTTATAAATGTTAAATGACCTTGTACATTAATTATATTTCCCACTAACTACAAGATATTCAAAGATAAGGTTATTCCTAGTGATAATGTTTTTCTCGATAGCTGCGAAGAGGAAAATCAATTGTTGAAAATGTTGGGTGTTTATTATATATCATATAATGCATGTACAAATGATTGTATTCTATATAGAGGAGAGCATGAAGACAAATTGATATGTGAAAAATGTGGTCATGACAAGTACCATAAATCAAATAAAAATGGTAAATCACATGGTCCTCCTCATAAGATATTGAGGCACATGCCTATAATCCCAACGATTCAAAGGATCTTTTGTTGCAAAGAATTAACTACGTTGCATGGATGGCATGCCTTGCACAGAAGTGAGTCGGGAGTTATGCGAATCCCAACAAATTCAATAGCCATGACGCATATAGAGAATCCATGGCCAGAAAAATTCAAGGATGAAGTATGAATTCTATGAATCAACATAACAATGGATAGTGTGAACCCATATTCCCTAAAAATCACCAACTATTTTGTTTGGCCTATAGTAGTGATCAATAACGATAGCCCCCCATGGTTCTCCATGAAGAATCAACATCTTATGTTGGCTCTTATAGTCCCTAGTAGAATACAGGTGAAGAATATGGATGTCTACCTACAACCATTGTGATGCAGGAGCATCCGCCCCTCATCAAGCGAGCCAGCGCGTGAAGCAAAGGAATGACAGCTGGAGAATGCCAGCATTCAAAATTTTGAACCATTTTGATATTTGGCTGCGCCAAACATTAATGTTTGATGTGATGAAGCGCACTTGTACATTGTAACGGACCTTGAGCACATAAGCTCTCGTCCTTAGGTAGCTGAGGCATTTACTTAGATTTAATGCAAGTAGATAGAATAATTAACTGTAGATTAGACAGTTTTGCCTTCGAGAGGGAAAACGGAATATAGGCACCCTCCTTTGTACATTGTATGATTCGCATTCATCCCCATTCATTTTATACAGGAGCAAGAGAGAGCAGAGCAGAGGACCTGTGAAAAATCCCCATGTACAGTGATTGAATTAATAGAAAAGCTTTGATTCAAATTGCATGGCTGTGATTATTCTCTGTGTATTGTTGATATTGTGCCTTTTCATATTTGCTTCTTGTCATGCACTTCTTTCATATGCTGTTTATGTGATTTTATGGAAGAATTGAATTCTGAATGCCTGAGTGAATGAGTTTCAATTGTTTCTCTGCTTGAGCCAAGAGATTCCTGCATAGAGTGCAGTTGAATTCCTCTGCATAGAGTGCGTGAGGAGGCTCTATAGTTAGACTCTCATTCTCGTTCAATTCGAGGTTGATTTTTGTTATCCGAGCCGTGCATGTGAAGTGCAGGTTGGATTGAAATCTCAGTAGCAAGTCTGAGAAAGGAAAGGCCAGGGTCACTGTGACTGAGAGTGCACAAGACTTGGAAGATTTCAACACTTGGAGAGTGATTGAAGGTTGAGTGCGAGTACGGTGCTTGAAAGACCTCTGAAGGAGTCAGAGAGAATTCATCTCAGGAGGGATAGTTCCTCATTCATGTTGTAGGAACCAGCCTGGGAGAGATTTGAACCAAGGGAAAGCTTGGAGGCTAGAGGATTCTCAAGAGGAAGAGAATCGACGACTTGAAATATTCATGGAGAGTCATGAAGTTCCGTAGACTGTCAGATCGCGGAGGACCTGAGAGGGAGTTAGCTCGCGAGTGCATGGAGGAGTCTGGTTGCCATCGCATATCGGTATATCGGGGTTGATGAGTGTAGGAGTTGCATGCACTTCGGAATCGCGAGTCGCGATCCTCCAATTTTATCGGAGCCGTCAATCGTCGGAGGGACAGGTGGCACGAGATCCCATGGAATCGAGACTCGACACTTCGGCGTTTTCGAAGTCGAAAGAACCGTGGAATAAGAGCAAGCCCTGAGTTGTGAAGGGTCCCACAGGGACAGCGGGAGGGACCGCACGTGGCATCGTGCATCGGCAATCGGGGTTTGAAAAGTAAGCAGTCGTGACCTTTCAAGTGTCGATTTCCCGACAGGGGAAATTCTCGACAGGGTTGAGTCATTGACCGTTGGCCTCGGGGATCGGGGATCGGAGTTTCAAGGTGCACGAGGAGTGAACGCAGGGTTCGTGATACCGCGAGACCCAATTTCTCGAGATAGTTGCCGGGAGATCAGCAGAGTGTCCTGTGGGTGACAGAAGGTCCCGATACGAGATTTGAGGAGCATCAAAGCTCTTCGGGCCGAGGTTAGTGAAGGTCCTGGTGATCACGGGCTGCTGCTGAGAGCGGTTGTGTCAGAGTGGTATCAGAGCTTGGAATTTGTCTGTGTATTTCAAGCGAACGGAGGAAAGAAGGGTACTCTGAAACACACGACTTGTGTCAGAGTGGTATCAGAGCGGGACCGAGTTCTCATTGTTTAGGTAGCAGAGAGGAAGAAAGGGTTATACCATGCCGCCGAGAAGGGAATGACAGTCACCTGATCGTGAGGACAGGGATGCGCAAAGAAGGGGTAGGCCAGTAGGTAACCCAGAGATGGAGTGCCAAATTCGAGATCTCAGGGTGAGACTCGAAGAGATGGAGACCACCCAGAGGCGTGGAGCTGGTGCGGTGGAGTTCAGTGATTCCGAAGTTGAGGAGGAGGCTGGACATGCCGGAGAGGAGGTCTCAGCAGAAGATGCCTTGACAGAGAGGTTGATCAGATCCATTTCGAGGATGAGCTCAAAGACAAAAATGGACATTCCCGTCTATGAGGGAAGTCTAAACACGGAAGAGTTGTTGGATTGGATCCGAGCACTCGACACCTACTTCAATTACGAAGACATCGAAGAGCACAAAAAGGTAAGGCATGCTGTCACAAAGCTGAAGGGACATGTAGCCTTATGGTGGGACGAGCTGCAGGCAGACAGGCGTTCCAAAGGAAAACAAAAGATCAAGAGCTGGGATCGGATGATCGCCAAGATGAAGGCGAAGTTCATTCCCAGAGATTACTAGATCACGCTATTCAGGCGCATGCAGAACCTGAGACAGCAGATGATGACGGTGAAGGAATACACCGAGGCATTTTATAGGCTCAACATTCAAGCTGGTCATCGAGAGAGTGATGACGAAAAGGTGGCGAGATACCTGAATGGGTTGAGGTACGACCTTCAGGATGAGCTGAGCATGGTGACCATCCGAACTGTTGAGGATGTGTACCAGATGGCTTTAAAGGCCGAAGAAAAGCTGAGTCGCAAGCAGGGACAGCGAGGGCAAGGCAGAAGCCAGCCCAGAGGCAAGGCGGTTGCCCAAGAGAGAATTCAGAAGCCCAAGGAGGATTGGAAAAAGCCTCAGGGGAAAGCTAAAAGGGGTGGAACCTCACAGCAAAGGCTGCAAAATGCTGAGCCGAGGAGGCAGCAGGAGGATCAGCAGGGAGGATATGCTGATGCCAATACATTTCCTCGTACTCGAGGTCGAGGTAGAGAGCGAGGAGGAATTATCACATGTTTTATGTGTGGTGGAGCCATGGACTGTCCAGAGAGGAAGGTGGACAGAGGAAAAACTCACGTCGCTGAGGCGTGATGCTGAGAGCGAAGATGCTGACAGCGGAAGATCACTGGGGATGCATAAAATCCTTTTGACACCTGAGAAGGAGGTGGACAACTCAGTGCAGAGGAGCAGACTGTTCAGAATGGCTTGTACAGCCAAGGACAGGAAATGCAAAGTCATCATTGACAGTGGGAGCGCTGACAATCTTGTTTCAACTGAGATGGTGGAAAAACTGGAGCTGACAACAACTAAGCACCCGAGTCCATATAAAGTCTCGTGGTTACAAAAAGGACACCGGGTAAGTGTCACTAAACAATGCTTAGTTAAATTTAAAATTGGAAATTATCATGATGAGATCCTGTGTGATGTTATTCCCATGGATGTGTGTCATATACTATTGGGAAGACCATGGCAGTATGATAGGAATGTTGTTCATGATGGGAGGATGAACACATATACCCTGGAGAAGGATGGAAGAATCCATAAACTGCTGCCAATAAAGGATAAAGTGGTGAAGCCGGAGGTTAGTAGCACAATACTTCTCATGAGTGGGAAAGAGCTTCTCACGGAGATGGATAAGAATGAGGATCCAAAATTCTTTGTTGTCAGGAAGCCGAGGATTGTCATGACAAGCACAAGAGTGGATGATTTGCCAGAGGAGATTTAGCAACTGCTGGGAGAGTTTTCTGACATCATCGTAGACGAACTACCTCGTTCGTTGCCACCGATAAGGAGTGTGAGTCATCACATTGACCTCATACCCGGAGCAAGTTTACCAAACAAGGCAGCGTACAGGTTGACACCTCAGGAGAACGAAGAGGTCAAAAGGCAGGTACAGGATCTGCAAGATAAAGGACTGGTGAGGGAAAGTCTTAGTCCATGTGTCGTTCCAACGGTACTGAGTCCAAAGAAGGATGGAGGCTGGAGGATGTGTACAGACTCCAGAGCGATAAATAAGATCACCATCAGGTACAGGTTTCCACTGCCGAGAATGGACGACTTGATGGATTGCCTAAGCGGGGCGAATTATTTTTCAAAGATAGACCTCAAGAGAGGATATCATCAGATCCAGATGAGAGAGGGAGACAAATGGAAAGCAACATTCAAGACAAATGAGGGTTTGTACGAATGGCTGGTCATGTTGTTTGGGCTGACAAACGCACCAAGCACTTTTATGAGGCTAATGAATGAAGTCCTGTGGGAATTCATTGGAAAATTTGTGGTCGTATACTTGGACGACATATTGATCTTCAGTAAGACAAAGGCTGAGCACTTGAGGCATTTGGTCATTGTGATGAGAAGGCTGCAGCAGGAGAAGCTGCTGATTAATTTGAAAAAATGTTCCTTCATGCAGACAGAGCTCATCTATCTGGGTTTTGTAATATCGGCGAATGAATTGAAGATGGATCCTGAGAAAGTAGATGTAATCAGGAATTGGCCATCGCCGAGGAATGTTTTTGAGGTATGGAGCTTCCATGGATTAGCAAGCTTCTACAGGAAGTTCATTCGAAATTTCAGTGGAATTAGCGCCTCGATGATGGATACGGTCAGAAAGCGGCATAAAGTTTTTCAGTGGATAGCAGAGGCTGAGAGGAGCTTCAATCTGTTGAAGCGCAAGATAACGGAGCAGCCAGTGTTAGTGCTGCCTGATTTTCAGAAGACCTTCCAGGTGAAGTGTGACACCAGTGGATATGTTGTTGGAGGGGTCTTGAGTTAGGATGACAGACCTGTGGCATACTACAGCGAGAAGCTGGATGATGCGAAGTTAAATTACTCCACGTACGACAAAGAATTCTATGCCATTGTACAGGCATTGAAGAAGTGGAGGCACTACCTGATACCCAATGAGTTCATTTTGTATAGCGACAATCACGCATTGCAATTTGTGAGTCAGCAGGAGAAGCTAAATCAAAAGCATGTGAAGTGGGTGGAGTATATGCAGAACTTCACATTCGTGATCAAGCACATTTCGGGGACTGTGAACAAGGTAGCTGACGCCTTGAGCAGAAAATGTTTATTACTGCAGGAATTCAGGGTCAAGACTTTGGGTTTTGAAAACCTGAAAGATATGTATGCAGGTGATGTGGATTTCGGGGAAGCTTATGAAGCAGTCGAGAACCCGGTTCTCAGCAATAGGAGTCGGTGGATTGATTTCCTGATCCTGGATGGATTGTTGTTTCGGTGAAATCAATTGTGCATACCGAATTTCTCTATGAGAGAGAATTTGGTAAGGGAGAAGCACAGCGGAGGACTAGCAGGTCATTTCGGGCATGACAAAACATTTACCAAGCTGAGCGAATCGTATTTTTGGCCAGGCATGCAAGTAGATGTAAAAATTTTTGTTGACAGGTGCAGAATATGTCAACACGCGAAAGGCCGAAAACAGAACACAGGGTTCTATCAGCCATTGCCTATACCTGAGAGGCCATGGGAGGCCATTAGTATGGATTTTGTGTTGGGTTTGCTGAGAACACAGTGAGGAGTGGATTCCATATTTGTGGTGGTGGACAGATTCTCAAAGATGGCACATTTTATTCCATGTCATAAGACTAGCGATGCGACCCACATCACAAATTTATTTTTCAAAGAGATTGTGCGATTGCATGGATTGCTGAGAAGCATAGTCTCGGACAGGGATACAAAGTTCATCGGTCATTTTTGGAGGACGCTATGGAGAAAGCTAGGGACTGACTTGGCGTTCAGCTCAGCATATCATCCGCAGACAGATGGACAGACCGAAGTGGTTAACAGAAGCCTAAGAGATTTGTTAAGAAGCCTGGTGACGGAGCATCACAGCAGTTGGGATCAGATCCTACCATAGGCAGAATTTGCGTACAACGATTCGGTGAATCGGAGTACAGGTAAGAGCCCATTTCAAATTTTGTATGGGACACAGCCGAGAGGAGTGTCTGAGCTCAGGGAGTCAGAACAGGCTGAGACTAGCAGCGCGAGGGCTGAGCAGTTCGCGGAAGCGATGCAGGAACTTCACACAGAGGTGAAGCAGCGACTGCAGAAGTCGAATCAAGAGTACAAGCGCAGAGCCGATCAGAAGAAGAGGCAACTTCAGTTTGAAGTTGGAGACATGGTTCTGGTGCACTTACGGAAAGAAAGGTTCCCAAGGGGAACATACAACAAGCTCAATATGAAGAAGATTGGACCGTGCAAAATCTTGAAGAAGTTCGGGGAGAACGCATACGAGCTTGAGTTGCCAGAGGGCATTGGGATATCTCTGATTTTCAATATTTCAGATTTATACCCCTACAGGGCTGAAGGAGCAGAAACTGGAACCGAGCAACCAGTGATTCAGTGGCAGAAACAATTGCCAGTTGCATAGAAACCTGAGATGGAGTGCATACTGGATAAGAGAGTAGGCAAGAAGACTAGGAGGAAGCAGTATTTTGAATACCTGGTGAAATGGAAGAATCACCCAGTGGAGGATGCCAGCTGGGAGACAGAAGCAATAATACAGAAGCATGGGCAGACTGTGCGGGATCTCATGGACAGGAGCCCATGAATATTTTTGAGCTGAGGAGTATGATGCAGGAGCATCCGCCCCTCATCAAGCGAGCCAGCGCGTGAAGCAAAGGAAAGACAGCTGGAGAATGCCAGCATTCAAATTTTTGAACCATTTTGATATTTGGCTATGCCAAACATTAATGTTTGATGTGATGAAGCGCACTTGTACATTGTAACGGACCTTGACTCATCCTTAGGTAGCTGAGGCATTTACTTATATTTAATGCAAGTAGATAGAATAATTAACTGTAGATTAGACAGTTTTTCCTTCGAGAGGGAAAATGGAATATAGGCACCCTCCTTTATACATTGTATGATTCGCATTCATCCCCATTCATTTTATACAGGAGCAAGAGAGAGCAGAGCAGAGGACCTGTGAAGAATCCCCATGTACAGTGATTGAATTAATAGAAAAGCTTTGATTCAAATCGCATGGCTGTGATTATTCTCTGTGTATTGTTGATATTGTGCCTTTGCATATTTGCTTCTTGTTATGCACTTCTTTCATATGCTATTTATGTGATTTTATGGAAGAATTGAATTTTGAATGCTTGAGTGAATGAGTTTCAATTGTTTCTCTGCTTGAGCCAAGAGATTCCTGCATAGAGTGCAGTTGAATTCCTCCGCATAGAGTGTGTGAGGAGGCTCTACAGTTAGACTCTCATTCTCGTTCAATTTGGGGTTGATTTGTGTTATCCGAGCCGTGCAGGTGAAGTGCAGGTCGGATTGAAATCTCAGTAGAAAGTCTGAGAAAGGAAAGGCCGGGGTCACTGTGACTGAGAGTGCACAAGACTTGGAAGACTTCAACACTTAGAGAGTGATTGAAGGTTGAGTGCGAGTAGGGTGCTCAAAATACCTCTGAAGGAGTCATAGAGAATTCATCTCAGGAGGGATAGTTCCTCGTTCATGTTGTAGGAACCAGCCTGGGAGAGATTTGAACCAAGGGAAAGCTTGGAGGCCGGAGGATTCTCACGAGGAAGAGAATCGACGACTTGAAATATTCATGGAGAGTCACGAAGTTCCGTAGACCGTCAGATCGCGGAGGACCTGAGAGGGAGTTAGCTCGCGAGTGCATGGAGGAGTCCGGTTGCCATCGCATATCGGCATATCGGGGTTGACGAGTGCAGGAGTTGCATGCACTTCGGAATTGCGATTCGCAATCCTCCGATTTAATCGGAGCCATCAATCGTCGGAGGGACAGGTGGCACGAGACCCCGTGGAATCGGGACTCAGCACTTCGACGTTTTCGAAGTCGAAAGTACCGTGGAACAAGAGCGAGCCCTGAGTCGCGAAGGGTCCCACAGGGACAGCGAGAGGGACCGCACGTGGCATCGCGCATCGGCAATCGGGGTTTGAAAAGTAAGCAGTCGTGACCTTTCAAGTGCCGATTTCTCGACAGGGGAAATTCCCGACAGGGTTGAGTCATTGATCGTTGGCCTCGGGGATCGGGGATCAGAGTTTCAAGGTGCACGAGGAGTGAACACAGGGTTCGCGATACCGCGAGACCCGATTTCCCGAGATAGTTGCCAGGAGATCAGCAGAGTGTCCTGTGGGTGACAGAAGGTCCCGATACAGGATTTGAGGAGCATCAAAGCTCTTCGGGCCGAGGTTAGTGAAGGTCCTGGTGATCACGGGCTGCTGCTGAGAGCGGCTGCGTCACATTGGTAGATGAATTGAAGGAATTATGAGAAGGGATACATGTATATGATGTATCAAGGCCCATCACAACAGAGAGGAGTTTTACATTGTATGGCATATGTGCATACACCACACATGATTATCCATTCTTAGGAGTTTTCTATGGTAATAAACATGTTTATTGATTTTTTTACATATGTAACAATATTTATTTTCATATTTTATTCATTTTGATTAACATTATATTCTTAAACGCTAATGTGTTATGTATGCAATAATTTCGCAGGTCTTGTAACTAAAGGATATCATGGATGTAAATGTTGTGGACCTTCTGTGATGGCTAGGTGGTCCAACCACCTATGAAATATAGTGTACGACTTCTCGAGGGTATTCCTCCTCGAAGAACACCCTTACAAAAGAGAAACATCCTCTTTCAATGGTAAACCAGAGAGAACCCAAATGTGTGCAATAATGAAACCAATAGAATGGCTTAGAGCATATGAGAGAGAGAAGGAGAAGGATATTACATAAATGTTCGATTCAAATGGGGAGCCTATGTTCGATGATCCAGAATTCTTCGACACCTATGTTGAAAAATTTCCCATTGGGATGAAAAGTAAATCTATCTTTTATGATCTCCCCTATTGGCAGCATCTTAAGATTGCCCACTTACTAGATCCCATGCATATATTTAGAACTATTTCATATTCTTTATGGAGGCACGTATGATTGAAAGAAAGTGTCACATTGGTTGTGAGGAGAGATCTTATTTCTTCAAAAACTAAAAAGAAACAATGGCCAAAACAAGAAAGTAGAGGAGAGGCTGGTCCCTCTTGGTCTTTCAAGGAAGGTGATGTCCCATGGATTTTGAAGAAATAAGATATTTCTTTGGAAAATGAAGTTATATTGGGTGTGAAAGTGCCTTCTTTATATGGGTCTTCCCAACGACGTTGCTTCACTATGTGTCAATACCATTTGTTGAGGTTGAAATCAAATGACCATTTGAACCTTATAAAGGTACGACATATGCCAAAAATATTATTTTATTATTTTTATTCCATGGGATAAAACAAAATTAATTTTTTATATGTTTACTTGGTAGTATCATTATCCTTTTCTCATGTGTGGGTGTGTGAACCATGACTTCCCCTATGACCTAATGTGTGCCATATCTAAATTATCTTCATTTGTATGTTGGATCACATCAAGGTAGATTCATATGGCTAGCATTCCACGGTGGCATCAAGAGATAGATGAGATTGTTTGTATGTTTGAGAATGAACTAACACCGAGTTTCATGGACTTGCAGGTTCATATTCTAATTCACCTAGTAGATGAGGTTGAATTAGTCGCGGTGGTCTCTTTTCATTGGATATTTTTTTTAGAAAGGTAGATTAAGAAATTGAAAGGATTTGTTCATCAAAGGGGAAAAACGGAGGTATCTATGGCAGAGGGGTACATATCATATGTGTCTTTATATTATGCTAGTGAGTACATCAAGTAGATCGACAACACACCTGGTGCAATGATTTGGGGTGATGAAAGGGATGAAGACAAAAGAGAAGGGGAGCTTCTCCAAATGAATGGAAAAAGTCACTTGATAAATAGTAAGTGACTTATTGTTTTTCAAATTTCTACATAGTAACTATTCACACTAAACTTCATAATGTATATTATCATGATCTCATATGTACTATATGTTGGTTTGATTTCATGAATACATCAACGAATTCAGAAATTGATGCCATCAATAAATTCATTCTTTACAATTCAGAGGCAACACAGCTATGGGTCACATTGTATGAATAGAAGAGGAGGAAATGGGAAAGTGATAGGAAATAATTCAGACGGTTGAATGGTAGAAGCATGCCTTATCCTGATCATTTAAAAGAAAATATGCCAATGATATGCCCCAACAGTTGGGTTGTTGACCAATTCAGAGAGAAATATGGTGCATCCGGTCGATACCCTCCTAAAGAAGAGGATTCACTAAGCATAGGTATTGGTTGCAACAACTCGGTAATAATATTTTTGTGTGCATAATTTTTAACTTTGTAATGCACATTGGAACTGTAAGTACATCTATATTATTTTATATTTTAATGGCTAGGGTATTAAACACATATTGACACTGTGATTTGTTCATTTTTTATAGATGCATTTGTTCCCATCTATGTGAGAGTATGGACGTCATTTTTGCATAGAGGATGTCAATCATGGACACATGATACAAGACTATGGAGTGGAAGTCGAGTTCGACCAATCTAGTCATTCTAGCCACCACAATCAAAACACCATACAGGGAAAGTTAGGTTACATTGGAAAGATATAAGAGATCATTTGAGTGGACTTATCTTCTTTCCAATGTGTTATTTTTAGGTGCAAGTGGTG
>JZKD02S2314021.1:78827-100820 GCA_000966675.3 Picea glauca
CATTTAACATACACATCTATGAAGCACATTTAACATCCAAATCTAACATGACCTAACAATATACACATCAACATCAACATATAAATTAAGTACATCATCAACATGATTAATAGAAAAAAACACCATATATATATATATCATGGACAAGTCAAATAACTACTATAACATATTTGGTCTAGCCGATGGCATAATTTGCATATCTACAATAGTAGGGGAGGCCTGGTCTGTAGTGGAAGATGATGGATGATGAATAGGTCATGTCTGCTCATTTAGGTGAGGTGAAAGAGGACAATGATGAATAGGTCTGGCATGATCATCTAGGTGAGGTGAAAGAGGAGGATGAGGAATATGTGTTGCCTCCTCATGATCTGGGTAAGGTGAAGGAGGATGAGGAGGATGTGGAGAAGGATGATCATGGCCACCCTCATCAATCGATGGGGTACTAGATGAACGAGATGTACTGGAAGAAGAGTTGTGCCTATCATCGGGATCCCTCCTCACTGCTAGTAGCCTCACAACTTTAACAATATTATGCATAAGAGGCATCAAATCACGTGACATATCCCTCCAAATATCCAAGAGCATAGGATATTTCCTGATGTCTCGTATCATGGTAGGGTATACTTCCACCTCAGTCAAAAGTGGAGAGAGTTGATCACACAACTCTAACTTGAATTTGGTATTGGGCCTACGACACATGCCACTGGGTATCCACACCCGAGGACCCTGACCCACTGTGGCCTCAGGCATCATATTCTCATTTTCAACTACTAGGGGAGGAGGCACATCCCCAATGAAAGTGCCAATAAGTAAAATAGATATAGTATAGAACAATAATTATCCAATTAATTCATTAAACAATTTAATAAAACAAGTTAAATAATGTGTTAGAATTAATTTTATTCTAATTAAGTAAGAAAATAAAATGAAACTATATTAATTTAAAAAAAACACTAATATCACCTCTATCATCTACTGGCTCATCTAATTTGAAGAGGATGTTCAGACATCCTCGTCGATCCAAACCCATGTAAGGAAACGAAAAAATGACGAACATGTGATCTGCCACATTCCCTAGTAGCCCTAGTGCATCTAGTGCAATCCTAGCCGAAAACTTTGTCTGGCCCCTCTTGGGAATCATATCCCCCACATGCGCATCTGCACATGATTCCTCGTCCTAGGAGTCTAATGGAAAAAAATCATCCTTGTCTCTGGAAACCTCTCAAAAAATAATCAAAACGTCTCTGATGCAAATGGAAAGTTTGACCTCCCACATATCATATCCCAACATTTGTCGAGCGCTATACAAAACTACTACAAAAAATGGTAGACCATCTAATACATTGTGGCCATTGTACCAATGAATCAACATAATACAAAAGAGGGAAGATAATGCGTTGTCCATCATTGGTAAAATGAGCTATGATAGTCACTAAGAGTGAGAGACACCTAACCTCCTCTGCATCGAATGAGGTGATGTTCAGATGTCCAACAACACCTAAAAATAAGCTGGGGATAGTACCTCAACCCCAATATATCGCTGAAAGTACATGAGCTCACTCTCAGCGGAAACACCTACTGGGACATCTGGGAATTGGGGAAAATCCTCCCCTCTGTTGGATAGATCAATGATAAAGTAAATATCCTCCTCAATGGGATGGTACCACTGATACAGACCCACACGAAAATCCTTTCGATGGACATCTCATTGACAAATTAGATGCACCAACAACTCAAAGTGCCCCTTAAGGGATGTAGCCTCCTCATAGTACTTAAGGAGGCCTACATCCCTCAAGAGAGAATGAGTCATTGCAATAATAGGGTGAGGGTACACATCCCTCTCCCTCTCCCTCGCCTCCCATTCCCATACAAAATTGTATAGGTGTACCCTCTATTGTTGCTTCTCTCTCTGCTCACATCTCTGCATGATTAACATATGAAATACATTAGCCTCACTCATACGTAAATCATAAAAAAAAATCTATTGAATGGTAAATGTATTTATAAATATGAAAAAACAACTTCCTTCAAAAAATAATATAATTGCATTAACAATGTGCCAAAAAAATAGTCATGCACCATCAGCGATGCACCCATAGATATTGTGAGCACCGTGACCAATGCGTCAATGTAAACTAACACACCGAACAAAATATTTTATACGGTGTTATGTAGTGTGTTAGTAAGCAATACCACACCGGGGCACTACACTACAACACATATGCCTCGGTACATTAGATTTATCATACGCATCACTTAAACCAATAAATAAAATAAAATATGAACATTGGTAAACAATTATTCTAAATTAGCAAAAAAATGCATTGTGTATATGTTCACTACATGCATCGATGCATGTAACTAACATATTCGCACCATCACATAAACTTTAACAAATATTTGAATATGGAACTTATTACAGTGCATTTTGGTCGTTACTATCGCAGCGCACATTGTGCCACCAAAAACATTACTGGGTGCACTGCAACACAATGTTAAATTTCTCAGAGGTGCATTTCATAAACATGAACGCCCTAGTGTGTATATTTACCAATGCACTGCATAAAAATATATCTTATCAGGGGAGTGTGCTATGTACTTTAACGTCCCGATGCGTTATCTGTACTTTGACGCACCACCCCACCAATTATATGATTTTCTTCAGTGTGTTGTTAAACAAACGTGCTGGTGCATTTATGTTTACAAACACATTGTTGATAAATGTAACAAAGTACGTGGTGCACCCTGTAAATTTACAAATCACATCGTACGTGGTGTGAGCCAAGAGCCTCGAAAGCACCGCGCATTTTTAATTTTTTTTACACTTAAAATTTCACTCAATTTTAAATTTTAGTTCGGTGAAAACTTAAGTTATGAAGAAACAATGACATTGCCTGAACATTTTGTCGTTGGGGAGGCATGGTTGCGACATACTCAAAAAAAAATAAAAAATCCCACCGTTTGGAAAAATTTGAAATTCACGCATTGAGCAACATAGAAAAGGAACGAAACCAAGGAAAGCATTAATGGAAGGGTGCTTTAGATAGGAAAAGGTTGCACCGGTTCCTTCGATATCTAGAACACTGAAAATGGTAAAATGTTTTTTACTAACGATAATTTTTTTTTAATAAAACCATGATCTGGTGCACCCAATGCACAACTGCACTGGGCCATACATGTTTACTGAGTGCATTGGTTATAGTTTTAAAAAAATAGCCCTAGAAAGGTGCATCTATTTTTGGATGTGCATTGGTGCATATACTACTACATAGCGCATCGCCGTACATTTTTTGAGAAACTTCAATAGTGCAAAAGTTTTTGTTTAAGATTGACACTTTGTGGTATAATAATAGACGCCTCAGTGCATGATACAATGGAGTACACCAGTATATATTTTTTGACACAATACCACATGTTTGAAAACACGGGTATTCCAACAGAAGACGAACACGTTCACTAACCACTCACACAACCAGATCAAAGATCAACACAACAATGTTTTGACATGGTAAAACCCCTATGGGGAAACATACACGGCCCCAACCAATGCGACCACTTGGAGAAATTTATTAATGCAAAAGAAAAAACTTTACAGAGAGATTTTACAAGAGAGTTTCTCACAATCGATCATCGGAAAATGACCCTCCATTCTCTTTAAATAGATATCATGGACCAATCGGGTGCTAAGCCACAGATCAATGGTTGTTAAGATGGATGAGAATATGAACTGTCGGATCACTCTATGTCAAGAACATATCGTGACCATCGGATTTCCTAAATACAAATGCATACTAATGCACACTAAGAAACACACTTTTACCTAATGACACATTAGACCAAGTATATCTTAACTAACACCTAACTTTCTAAATATCCTAAAATCCCCCCTTAAGAACAACTTGGGATAGGATTGAAGGATTTTCAATAGTGACACAATAGGAGAAGGAAGAAGGAATTAGATCCTATCCCCCCTTGATGACAATTTCCCGAACTCCTAACATAGATCGGTGTTTGGAAAACTTCACTTCTATAAGAGACTTTGTGAAAATGTCTACAACTTGATCTTCTGTAGGGAAAAATAACACTTCAATAACTTGATTATGAATGATCTTTATGATGAAGTGCATGTGTATCTCGATGAGTTTGCTATGTTAATGTTGAACTGGGTCTTTGGCGAGCTTGATGGCACTCTGATTGTCGCACCAAAGGCTGGTTGGCTGTTGTTGCTAGAATCCAAACTCTAAAAGAATCTTTCGAAGTCATAAGGCTTCCTGACTTTCATTTACCATCACTTGGTACTCTATTTCTAATGAAGAAAGTGTAATAGATTGTTGTTTCTTACAAGTGACAGGTCCTAAATCAAGGCTGAAAACATAACCTACAGTAGACTTCCGATCATCAGGGTCCCCAACCCAATCTGAATCAGTGAAACCAACCAATAAAGGAGTCCCCCTTGAACTGTAATGTATCTCGAACTGAATTGTACCATGAACATAGTGAAATATCCTTTTAGTTGATGTCAAATGTATTTCAAGGGTTTTTTGCATATACCAGGAAACAAGACCAAAAACAAAGTAAAGATCAGGACAGGTATGAATCAAGTATAAGAGGCTACCAACTAACTCACAGTACAAGGTGGCATCAACTTTAATAGAAGTACAGGTGGCAACAATCTTGACTCCAGACTAGAAGGGAGAAGGGGTTGGTTTACAATCGTCCATGTGAAAGCGATGAATAAGGTCACAAGCATCCTTAGATTGGGAAAGAAACATTCCTTCATTGGTTTGCGAAACTTGGAGGCCAAGGAAATAGTGAAAAAAGCCTAAGTCTTTCATTTCAAATTTCTGCTTAAGGTTGGTTTTCACATGGTTTAAAAGTTTTGAGTCACTAGCAGTAAGGATAAGGTCATCAACATAAAGGACAAGGATTATGATATGGTTTCCAACTTTCTTAGTATAGACATTAGGATCAGAATGGCATCTAGAGAATCCATTGGCAATAAGAAATTTTTCCATTTTGTCATACCAAGATTGGGGATCTTGCTTAAGACCATAAATAGATTTATTAAGGCAACAAACAAGGCTAGAGTCATTTTGGACATAGACAAGAGGTTTTTCCATGTAGATTTATTCTTGTAAATATCCATGAAAGAAGGCAGATTTAGCATTCATCTAATGGACCTCCCATTTATGTGAGGCAGCAAGGACAAGAACAAGGAGGATGGAATTCATTTTGGCTACATGGGAAAAGGTTTCATTATAGTCAATTCCTTCAACTTGGGAAAATCCTTTGGAAACTAACCGAGCCTTATGTCTTTCAACACTTCCATTTGATGCATTCTTAGTTCTGTAGACCCATTTACATATGACAATTTTTCTTTATTTTGGAAGAGGTACAAGATCCCAAGTATTGTTTTCCATTAAAGAATGATACTCTTCATTCATTGTTGTATCCCAATCTGGATGACCTAAAGCTTCTGCAAATGTCTCTAGATCATGAGTCTCTTAAACTTTATCCAAATGAGAAGAGGCTCACTGGAAATGTGAATGTGTCTGATGCTGATCTGAAGGATCACCGACAAGATCACCAGTTGCTTCTCATGTTGAAAGAACCCATCTAGGAAGGAGTGGATTTGGAGCTAGTGCTGGTTTGGATTCAAAGGAATCATTTGGAGGAAGGTGAGCAAGCGGAGGTGGATTTTCATCCTTACTTTCATCATCTGAAAAATAAACTAGAAGAGAAGAAGGAAAAAATGTTGAAGATAGCTCGCAAGTCGAACAAGGCACAAATGTCGAATTAGTCTTGTAGGCCAAAGAAGGCACAAACGTCGAATTAGGATCATAGGCCAAGATATTATCATCAAATTTAACATTTCTTCCAATAATAATTTCATTACAATGTGGTTGAATAATTCTATAACCTTTGACATCTTTAGAATAACCAACAAATATACACTTCTCACTTTTAGGTTGCAATGCTTTCCTTTTCTCATCAAGAATGTGAGCCCATGCTATAATTTCAAATACACAGAAGTAACTTACATCTGGTTTAATTTTAGTTCAAGATTGTTCTGATGTTATATTTTTAAGAGCCTTTGTGGGAGTGTGATTTACTATGTAATTTGCACAGTTGATGGATTTTTCCCAATACATTAGACTCAATCCCTTAGATTGAATAATATAATTAGCCATTTCTTTTAATGTGTGGTTCTTTCTCTCAGCAAGACCATTTTGTTGTGGTTTATATGGAACAATGTATTTCATTTGGATGCCCTGTGTATTGCAGTAACTTGTAAAATTATTGTTCACATACTCGTCTCCATTATCTATTCTTAACCTTTGAATTTGATGTCCAGATTGCTTTTCTACAAGGGCCTTATAGGCCAAAAATGTATCAAAAAATGAACTCTTTAGTTTTAAGAAGTAAACCCAAGTATGTCTAGAAAAGTCATCAATGAAGTTTAAGAAATACTTGCAACCAGAAAAATAAGGAGAAGAAAGTGGACCACACAAATCAATGTGAACAAGTTGCAAAGGGCCCGAGGCATTCCAAGTGGCATGTTTGTCAAAACTTTCCCAATGATGTTTGTCGAGAAAACAACCAGCACAAACACCATATCTAAATGAAACAGGAGGAATACCAGTCACCATTTGTTGATTACATAGTTGTTGCAATGAGCGATAGTATAGATGACCAAACCGCTCATGCCAAACTTTGCTCAAGTCATCGCTATGAGCAACAAAAACTGATGAAAAATATGATGACCCAAAGTTGTCAAACTTGTACAACCTGGTAATATCATCAACAATTCCAATTGCAAGAACATGCTTAGGATCTTTTAGATCCTTGATTACAACTTGGTTAGGTGAAAAATCTATGGTTTTACCTTCACCTGAATGAGTGATTTAATATATTGATAGAAGGTTACAAGAAACACTTGGAACATATAATACATCATTAAAATGACCATTTTCTACTTGAACTATTCCAGATCCTACAACACTAAGAGATCTATCATCACCAACAAATATTTTCTTGGTGTTACATTCATTTATAGAGAAAATATGTCTTTATCCTTAGCCATAGGATAAGATGCTCCAGAATCAATAAGCCAATCATCAGAAGAAGAAGTAGAAGTTGTATTGAAGGATAAACCAGAAGCAGAAAGTGCATGTCCATGAGAGGAAGAAGAAGAAGTAGAATCAATATTGATGTTGTTATTCTTCATCGTTTCTTCTAAAGTTTCCATCTTCTTGAAACATTTGGATTCATCATGAACATCTTTATCACAAAAGTTACAATGTCTGCCAATATTCTTATTTTTATATTTTTCTCCTTTGTCACCAATAGGAGCAGAAATTGTCTGAGTGGGTTTGGGACCCTTATGTTGTTTGTTGTTGTGGCGAGGATGTTGCTTCTTGGGATTCTTGGGTTTATCTTTATGATGGATGACTAAGGCTTTGTTCGAGGTACTTGAATTGTTGATCACTCCAAGTTGTAAAAGCTTTTCTTGATCTCTAATCAAAGCATCACAAAAGTTCTCAAGAGTGGGTTTTTCATAAGCTATCCCTAGAGCCTATTGCATGGCATAAAAGGTAGATAAAAACATAGAATATGCACTATCTTTCTTAGAAAGAATAAGATAGATGCAACGATATCCATCTATATTTATATTACATACTTCACACAAAATTATGAGTGTTTTAAAATTAGATAGATAGTATTCAATGCAAGAAAAATTACTTGGACTTAAAGTTAGTACTTTATTTTCTAACTTTTGTGCTCGAATAATATTGTGTTTACCAAACAAATATTCAATCTTTTCCCAAAATTCTTTGGTTTTATCAATTTGTTGAAAGTGGAACCTTAAATCAAGAGATATGGACATTCTGATTAGTCCACATGATTCATCATTACTATTATCCCATTTTACTTTCTTATCAGCATCAATAGGTTTTGTTTCCTTTCCCAAGATAATCTGGTACAAGCCTTTACTTCTTAAAAAATCCTCCATATGGGATTTCCATTGGAAGTAGTTGGTACTTGTAAGAAAAATATTAATTGAAGAATCCATATTAAATATGTAGATAATATGGATTTAAAAATTGAAACTGATTATTTGGATGGAAATATATCGAAAAATTAGGTGGTTTTAAAAAATTAGCACAAAAAAACGACTTCGGATATGAAAGTTATTCCCTTTTAAAAAAAGGAATAAACGGTAATTGTAACATCCTGCTCTTTTGCATACCTAATTGGAATTATTCTTTGAGGACACTTGCGTGCAAGTGATCTAGTTCGTTATACGATTGGTTGTTTTGATTATGATTATGAGATGTTGTGAATCTGATGATATGTTATTTTTCTATATTTATATCGACAGGTGCTATTGATTGGTTCTCCTGAGTGTGTAGGACTCTGGAAATTAGAGGATGTTGATGACATCAATGGATCTCCTTGGACTTCGGATCGAGCCAGGGAGTGAACTGTTATGGTTTGAATATGTTTTATATTACAGATGTGACATATGACTAGATATTATGATGGTGATTGCTATCGCTAACAAATTTCGTTGATGGATACAGGCTGACGATAGCTTGCTAACCAGACTCACATTAGGAGTAAAGGGGTCACACATGACAACTAGAACTCCCATCGTGGCTCAAATTGTAGGTTAACGATTACCTATTTCAAGAGATCCATGATGTCATGAGGGCACACTGTGACATTCGCTCACGATGATTCTAAGGGGCACGCAATAAGGCAAGGTCATTATTCCTTAGTGGCCCTTAGTCTCCCATAAGGTTGCTTGATGGAGTATTGACTCCAGGGATTTGATGTCTACCAAAATCAGTCAAAAGGTGAGTGACACCCTTGGAGCACATAGTGTGTCTTGAAGGGCATGTCGCAAAATTAAAACATGAATGCAAGCGAGTGTAACACTTGGAGCACGTAGTGCGTCTTGAAGGGAACGTCATGATTTTAAACTCTGGTAAGTTAATGAATCTAGTACCTCGAAAACTATGCCTCCTTAGGACCTAGTCAGCCTTAAAATGAATGATGGTATGAGTAAAGTTTAATAACTAATTTTCCGTTAAAATTTTTTTGCCTAGCCTAGTGAACTTAAAACCTAGGTCTAAGTAGAACATGTGAACAAGAAAAAAACAAACTAAATGGACATGTAACAAGAAGGAGGGGTAAAGAAAATTTAAACATTAATAATTAAAGTAAAATTTTAATGAAGGATTAAATTATTAAAAGGGTAAATTGTGGTTTATATCTAAACTTGCTAAATTTGAACTTAGAAGAAAAGGGGAAACTTAAGGAAAAGGGGGATGTCTAACATAGTAGGAATCTAGTCTTTGGAACCTTCTATTTCTGAACTCAACTAGGTTTTAAGAAATGCATCAATCATTTAAGAAATGTATTGGAATAAAGGGACACTAAGGAGGGTTTTTAGGAACACTTTTAGGTGGGTGAGGGAAATAGGCAAATTTAATTAATTAAGAAATTGATTTTCTGGTGCAACTAGGGGATCGGGTGACATGTGTATGGGGGAGGTTTATCCTAATTAAATTTAATAAAAAGAGTCTAATGAGGGTTTGGGAAACTAATCACTAAGAAAACTCTATAAAAAGGATGGTGGAGGATGAGTGTGGATCACGTTTGGTATGCGTAAGGTTACGCTGCTAGAATTTATCTGGATTGAATTTTTCTTGTGGGAGTTGGGATACCCAGCTTGGATAACGAGTGGTAGCTCGACCTTGTGAGGTGAGCTAGGAGCTAGAATTCTATGGTATTGTGTGTGCGGCTCCTTTGCGGCTTGGGGGGGGGTAAGGGGGAAGAAGCACAAGTAGGACTTGAATGGAGCATAAGCACGAGACAAACACTTTCGGTTCTTCGCCATTGGCTATGGTACGCATGTGAAAATTGTGTATTCAAAAGCTAGTTATTTTTTTGTATAGGAATATCCACCATGGTGAATGTACGCATGCGTAAATTGCATTTAAATGATTGGTTTGATTTTTGTACATGAATTTCTATAATGGAAAATGTCGAAGATGAAATTTGGACCGCAGTTGTGAAATGTAATTTAGATGGTAGAACCCTCTCATCGTCGTTTCCACGACCTTGAACATCAATATACACATGTCGTTTTTTACGATTATGATCTGCATGATCTGTGTTATGTTTAATTATATGCTTCATGTTTCTCCCATAGTAGTTTTCATTGCATAAAAATGTTTCCTGTAGCGCTGCAACAAAAGACCATCTTAATTTATTTACCTATATTTTGTTCATTCTTGTAGCGCTGCATTAAATGTCTAATTGAATAATATTTTACTGTGGTTTATTCTTCCTGTGGCACAACAATGAAAATGTCTATTTAGATATTATTTCACTGAGTTTTATTATTCATGTGGCTCAAGTATGAAAATGTCTATTTGGATATTATTTCATTGAGTTTTATTATTCTTGTGTTATTTTCCTTAGCGCAACGATAATTGTCCATTGGATTATTGACCTGTATTTTATTTTTCGCACAATCTCTTGAATAATCTTTGTATTTAATTTTTCCCTTTCCTGTACCTATTTTAACCTCGCATCTCTTATGGAGAACCATGTTCTGCCCATGGTTTTAATCCCTAGTGTGGGAGTTACTAGTTCCTTCGACCGTTGTAGTGGAATTTATCCAACATTATTTCTTCCCAATCCATCCTAGCCTTTATGAGATCGTAGTCGGTTTCACTGCCATCCCACGGATTACCCCTTCTGATTCCTCATTACCTCTATGATGTAGTGGGAGAGGTATTAAATAAATAATAGGGGCACACTGTCGAAAGGTAACCGACTGTATAACTTCCCCTTCACCACCCGTGATGAGATCCCTGTGGATACTGCAATTTATGGTGGGTTCCTTGTCCAGCCCCTCCTCCCATAGTACTTTTCCTTGTTCTCTATTGCTGAGAGGAATCTATAAAATCTTCATTGTGGGCTTGCACAATGTGTCTTTGGGCCTGCAGGCAGTGGTAAGCATATCACTTTATTTCTATGGGGATTGCCTTAGCGACTTCTGATTATAAATTTTGTTAAACATTTTTGGTAGTCTCCAAGTGGTTTCCAGTCGCCCCTCCTTCCGCACCAAAATAGTCACGCCCGATTGATTCGGTGGCTACATGAGCCTAGGATACCCTCCTGTGATTTCATTCTTTTCAGATGACTAAGATCCCAACCGAGTTTAAATTGAGAGATGAAATGATTCTATCAGTTTTAAATGGATACTTTCAGCGTAGTTTATTTTCTGCTAATATTTTCATCATCCTTCAATCTAGGCGTTGTCTTCCTTGATTCCCGACTCTACTTGCAAAATTAAATTAAGAAATTAACTTGTGCAGAATGTGTAATCATTAGTCTTGTTAGTGGGGTTTATTCAGCATGGTTAAGGTAGCGTGGAATAGTTGTGCAATCTAGTTGTGAGTCTAGGTAGTCAGTAGTTCAAGAGCCAATGAACGAGATTATGTAGTAGTATTAGGATTACCAAAAATATAAAAGGTTCTACCCACTTGTTTATTAATATGCTTACCAGGATCAATCAACAGAGCGTACATATAATAATGTTGGATGCAAAGGTATATCATAAGACCATTATTTACAAAGAAAGTTTGTTTATTTATGATTCAACCGATGGGTTAGGTGAAACTTCAATATGCACAAGACATGTTTTTAGGTTAAAGCACACCCGCGTTACCAACTAATGAACGAATCAATGCTGCCCACTCCCCCTTAAACTTACCGATATGGAACACAAACAATATTGTTACCATTTATAGACAACAAGGAATTACAATGCTTATCTACAACACACTCCTTATAAAAAAATTGCACCAGACAACAAGCAGTAATTGTTTCCGGTAATGCCAGGTGTGAAAAATACTATGCTAGCTTTCCCCGTGGTCTCTTCCCTTGGCTTCTCAACCTCGTGGGATAACTTTAATACTCGGGATTTAAACTTGCATGATGATGGTGGCACATGTCAATGACCTTGATTATGACTTACATGATGATGGTGGCACATGTCGATGACTTTGATTATGATTGGACATTTGGTTGAGGTAGGAATTCTAAAGGTTGTTTGAGTTTTACTAATTTGAAAATAAATTTAGATGATGATTTTTGGTTGAATAATTTTTAATATGCTTTTATAAACAATTTATTTAATTATAACATGCTTCCTTCCTCGTGATGTTTAAAGGGTTGTGTTGAAAGGTAATCCTTTTTACATGTTAATAATAATTATTAATGTAAAATAATGACCTGGTAACTTATAAGATCTTCCTTTGTAATGTTTTAAGGGGTCATTTTTAAAAGGGAGTATATGTGTGGTTTGTGCCTTTATTTTAGATTGAGTTGGGATACAATATGCTATGAATAGTCCTTTTGAGGGAAACCTATTATTGAGATACATATATATGTAGCGCAAATTTTAAACATACGTTGAGTAAGCTACCTTGCGCCTCGTTTAGCTTGTTGATTGAGTTCTTTTGTTTATAATTTTTGTTTTATGTTGACCTCTTATTGTAACATTAGGCATGCTACACGAGAGAACACTTTCATTCTCTCTGCGGAACATACTATAACATACCCAGCACCCAACTAAGTTATGCCACATAAAGTTTTTGAATTGCATGCAATTAAAATACGTACACACAGAACTCTTGCAGAACATTATACATAAAACGTAAAAAGACAAATACATTTTGTGAATGGAAAGATTCATACAGAAATAACAGTAAACATATACATGCAACATATACAGGAAATACCCATAAATATAAACACATTTATAAAACACACATAGGATAACCCCATAAAAATACACACGTAAATAACAATGCAGCATGTAATTTATCACACATTTTACACTTATATTGGTAATAATATCACCAATTGTGTGAAAACCTTCCACGAACCTCCCAGACTTAGACCAAACTTCTCATAATTCTCAACAGTGGGCACCCCTGAGCTGGGACTAAACTCCACCAAGGTAAAGGGATTCCTAACCAAGATAATCGATTAGAGACAACATGGAATGCTCTATCACAGGTGCCTATTCAAACTAACAGCCTACAGTCCCTCATTCCCCACATGCTTGTACCACCCTAGGAACTGTGCCCCTTCTATGCTCAATAGTCCTTCGATTGCCCCATTTCCTTTCTGGGCTTAAACAACAGGCCTGATAGGAAGTCTCAGATCCATGTAGCTACAGTTTAGAACCTTCAGGAAATCAATTCCCATCAATTCTCTCACCCAGAGAGGAATTTATCATGGGCCTAACAATCCACCTCTTCAATATCCCATGGGCTTGACAACTCGCCTCTTCAATATCCCATGGGCTTGACAACCTGCTTCTTTAGTCCAACTCCCAAACTAACCAACTACACAAACAAGTATGGCTATGGATATAGGTTCAGGTACAGTGACATGAATGTATGGAATATAGTTCAATGAGTGTGTGAATGGTCATGAATGATTGACTGGATCACTAAATGATGGAAGGAATCCACCAAAATGAACTAAGTCCCAACAATATGTATGCATGTCCCCAACATGACACTTGTCATGTTGGGAGCTACTTTGGCCCACTTGTCCCCATCTTTAAAACTTACGATAAAATAATTATCCATACTTTATACTTTAAGAAATATTAATATAATATTCCTTTTTATCTTAAGCTCCCTAGATTATCCCCTTTTCTTTAACTTTTGTCCCCACCCTTTCCCTAACTAGTGGATTTTAGTCCCCCATACTCTTTTATCATGGTTGTTCTGCACACAACGATGTATTTTATATTAATGATAAGACATATACAAAAGTAGGCACACTGCCCTTTAACATCTAGGATCTCCGACCTAATAATCACAAAAGTGGTTCACCAGCCTATAAAACACATCATATACACAAAGGCTCCCTGGCCTCACAATCATGCATAGTTAAGTTGTTGCACACGATATCCTAGAATCGACACACTTCCTCATTTTACTGTGCAGTACATGTGCTCACTATGCCATGAAAGGTGCATACAAAAATGATATCAAACAACTCACCAGTTTAATTACATTTCCATTTACATTACAATTTGGTTCGACCTAGGGATATTGCAATCCCCTCCCCATATTTATGCACTACCCTAAGTGCATTATGTACACATATACAACAAAATCTAAAAAATCTTCAAAATGATGTGGGTATTCCACCCGCATTGCATCCTCATGCTCCCATGTAGTGTCCTCAGGACCATATGAGGTCCATTGGACCTTTACAAGCCCTATGGATTGATTCCAAAGATGTTTGATTTTTAGGTCCAGAATGCGTACCGGATGCACTTGGAAAGCGCCTTCTTGCTCCACCCAAATCAAATTCCAATCAATAACATGATTCACATCAAGTATATATTTCTTGAGCAATGGTACATGGAATACATTATGAATAGACATAGATGCAGGAAATGAAATCATATAATCTACTCGACCAATACTGTCTAGGATTTCAAATGACCCACAATAGCAATCTTCCAACTTTGAACAATTTCCCAACTTTAGGGTAATTCTTTTTTCCTTCACTTTCAATAATACATGGTCTCCCACTTTAAATTCCCTATGAGTTCTGCCCTTATCAGCATAGCTTCTCTTCATGTCTTGGGCAACCTTTAAATTTTGTTTTATTTTCAACATTTTCTCCTACATTTCTCTGAGTAATTATGTCCCAACCACTACTCTATCTGTTGGGTTATCCCAACTTATCGGTGTGTTTCACTTTCTACCATATAGTGTCTCAAATGGGCTAATCTTTAGAGATGCTTGGTACCCATTGTTATAATAAAACTCTACCAAGTGTAGGTAGTCTTCCTATTTTGATGGTTTATCCATCACATACATCCTCAACATATCTTCAATCAATTGATTCACCCTCTCTATTTGTCCATCTGATTCTGGATGATAAGTTGTAATAAAATTCAAATTTGTTCCAAATCCATTAAATAATCCTTTCCAAAATTTTGAGGTAAATTTTGGATCTCTGTCAGACACAATTGTCTTAGGTATGCCATGTAATCTATCAATTTCCCTCATATAAACATCAACAATGTTGGTTGCCTTGTGAGTGAGCTTAACATGAATAAAATGGGCATCTTTAGTAAGCTTATCTACCACTACCATGATAGAATCATGTTGCTTGTTTGTTCTGGGAATTTTGGTGATGAAATACATTATTACAACTTCCCATTTCCACTTAGGAATGGGTAATGGTTGTAGCAAACCAACTGGGTGTCTATGATCAACCTTTACTTTTTGACATTCCAAACATTTGGCAATAAAAATATCAACTTCTTTCTTCATGCCTGGCCAATAATATTGGCTCTTGACAACTGCTATATTTTTTTGATAACCTAGGTGCCCAACATAAGGTACATTATTCATTACTCTCAATATCATATTTTTCAATTCCTGGGAATTTGGTACATTAATTCTTCCCCTGTACATGAGAATTCCATCATTATCTAGCTTGTATTCTTCAATTTTCTGTTGCAAATTACCTTGTTGTAATTTTGCCACTAATTCCTTGTATTGCAAATCTGATTTGATAGCCTCTACAATTCTGTCCTTCAAATCTGATTGGTACATGCTAATGGATGTAGCATGCAATTCATGCATTCTTCTACTGAGAGCATCAACCACTTTGTTTTATTTCCCCTTGATATTCTTTATATCAAAGTCATATTCTCTGAGAAACTCTAACCATATGCTTTGCCTAACATTTAGAGTTGGTTGATCAAATAAATATTTCAGACCATTATGTTATGTTCTTAGCTCAAACCTCTTCCCCACGAGGTAGTGTCTCCATTTCCTCAAAGGCATGCACTATGGCTTCCAACTCCAAATCATGAGTGGCATAGTGTCTTTCATGCTCCTTCAACTTCCTTGATTCATAACATATAACAAACCCATTTTGACAGAGGACTCCACCAAGTCCTTGTTTACATGCATATGTGCATACAATGAAGTATTCATTTGGGTCTGCAATACTTAGTATTGGAGCACTTGTTAATAATTGTTTCAAGTGTTGGAAACTATTTTCACAATCCAATGTCCACTGAAACTTCACACCCTTCTTTTGTAAAGAAGTGATTGGGTGTGCAATCTTCAAGAATCCTTCAATAAATCTCCTATAGTAGCCTACAAGGCCCATGAATGATCTGACCTCTGTCGCATTATTTGGTGCTAACCATTCTCTAATGACTTCTATCTTCTCAGGATCCACTGCTATCCCATCCTTTGAAATGATATGTCCCAAATAATGAATTTTCTTCTGATAAAATGAGCACTTGCTCATTTTTTCATACAATTGATGCTCCCTTAATACTTGCAACACCATCCTCAAATGATACTCATGCTCTTCTTCTAACTTGGAATATGTAAGAATGTCATCTAAAAATACAATGACAAACTTGTCTAAATATTCTCGGAAAACACCATTCATTAAGCACATGAAAACAAACGGTGCATTTGACAACCCAAATGGCACCATTGTGAACTCACAATGACCATACCTTGTCCTGAAGGTGGTCTTGCTAATACCTTCCTCTTTAATCCTTACCTGATGGTATCCCGATCTGAGATCTATCTTTGAAAATATCTTTGCATCCTTCAATTGATCAAAGAGGTCATCAATCCTTGGCAGAAGATACTTGTTCTTTATAGTCACTTTATTACATTGCCTGAAATCAATGCAAAAATTTAATGTCCCATATTTATTCTTCACAAAAAACATTGGATCACCCCAAGGTGACACACTTGGGCATATATACCCCTTCTTCAGAAGTTCTTCAAGCTGTATTCACAACTCCTTCAGCTCTACTGTACTCATTATGTAAGGAGTCTTTGAAACCTGGAGCTGTTCCAGGCATTAAATTTATAGATAAATAAATATCTCTCTTTAGGGGTAGTCCTAGTACCTCCTTGAACACATCATCAAAATATTCTAGGATTGCATGGTCTTCCAAATTTGGCACCTTATCTTTAGGTGTCTCTTCCATATGAGCTGCAAATATTTGACACCCCTTTTTGTAACATTTCTTCATCTGCAATGATGAAATTTCTTTGATGGTTATTGCCTTGGGAATTCCCTGCACTTTCCTTAGGTTCCCTTCCTCATCCAAGAAAGTAAATGTATTGTTATGACAGTCTAGGATAGCATGATGTTGGTCCAACCAATCCATTCCAATTAGACAGTCATGGGAACCTAAAGGCAAGATGTTCAAATTTGCCCTGGTGTTTAGTTCATTCATGTCCATAAGACATGACTTAACCACCTCATTAACTTTTATTTTGGATCCGGTAGCCAGCTGCACCAACCAAGATTTTTCATTCTTTCTTCTTGGAAAATGCAAACTTTCCACCATCTTAGGAACTATATAACTATGACTAGCTCCTGAATCAATTAAAATAGCAATGGTTTGGTTGTTGATCATACCTTCCACTTCAATCTGATGTGACTGATACTCTTCTTGCTTGTTGTCCAGGGATACATATATCCTTGGTACATTTCTTCCCATGTCCTCCACTATTTCATCTTGTTGTACATTGTGAACAGTCCTCACGTTTTCACTTCTATGAGGACAATCTATGAACATATGTTCTTCTTTACAAACCCAATATTTAATAGGTGGTTCCCTTGGCCTTTGACCCCCTATCTCAATCGATCTGGGTTCTCTAGAAGTTGGTTGTCTATGAAGATTATTTGTGAAGAATGGTGGCTTAGTTCCCTTCTTCCTTTGATCCATCTTGGATTTCTTTTTGTCTTCCCAAGATTTTTGGAAAGTTGGTCTTGATTTTTGCTGATCATATAGGCATTTAGCTCGCCTTATGGTATCCTCCAATGTCTTGGGATCATCATACTGCATTTTTTCACTGGTGAATGATGGCAATCCACTCAAATACCTCTGAATATTAATTGTCTCATCCTTGATGAAAGAGACATACTTCAACAGTTCTAAAAACCTTTTCTCATATTCATCTATGGTCATACTCCCAATATTGAGTTCAATGAACTCTTTCATTTTCTTGTCATAGTATCTCTTAGTCAAGTATTTCTTCTCAAAATACTTCTTGAATTCCCTCCAACACTTTTCTCTTTAATGTGTTGCACCTGCACAAGCTGATCCCACCACATGGATGTCTTTCCCTTGAGTTGATAGATGACAATTCTTCCTTCTGCATGAGAAGAATAATGATGCAATTGAAAATAATTTCTCATGCCTAGAAACCATGTTTCTGCATCTTCATCCTTCTTGTGCTCACCATCAAATGTAGGAGGTTTGATTTTGTTCATTTCTCCTCGCATTTCATCCACCCCAGAACTCTTATGCTTCCTGACAGGGGATGAAATTGAGTTGTTGTGTTCTCTCTTATTGAAATGCCTTGGGGAGTGGTGGTGATGTCTACTAACACTTCTTGTTCTTATTTTCTCATCATGAGACTTGTGACTTCCTGATTTTCTTGAGCCACTCTCCTTATCCAAACTATTTTCTATTATGTTCAATCTCTGCATTAAATTCATGTTGAAGTCATCCTATTGATCCTTGGCTCTCATAAGCCTTTCATTATCATATTTATGTCTTTGTACATCCTTTTGCAAATTTTTAATGGTCTCTACAATATTCATGTTTTCATCCCTTCCTTCTCGATGTCCATTGGAGTTTATTCCTTCAATGCCCAAATGGACATCCATCCCTCTAATCTCATCTTCTTGGATGTAAGTCGCATGTGCCTCTTCCATTCCTCTGGACTCTATGTTGATCTTGATCTCATCTAGTTGTTTTTAAATCTGCAAAATGTGCAACCAACAAAACTTTGTCAGGCTAACTGTTTCAACAATTTCATGAAAAATATGAACCATTTTGGTTCAATAATATATCATAATTCTTTCTTCTGATTTCCTGGAAAATTGAATTCCCAGGTCAATTTTCTGGGTGAATAATTATATTCTACTATCCGATACATTTCCAACTACTACTTCCAGGCTCAATTCTGAGTCTTGAGTAGAAAGTTATAGTTATTTGAACATTGGCCATTAATTTTTTTGTTCACACTTCAACTTGGCGCAAATCTGCGCTGTAATTATACATTTTTTCACCTACTCCATTGGAATTTTTGTAGGATCTCAATTGGGTTTCTTCATATACATATTATGGACACTCCGTCCAAGTTTCACCTTTTTCTGGGTTCCGAGCTACTAGTTACAACCTACTGAGGTGCTAGGCCAATTCTTGTTTTTGGTCTGGAATGATATAGGTACCTTCTTTTCCATGTCAAGCCATTTTATCATGCTAATAAATTTAATTCAGCTCTAGGACTGTCTTCTATGGTTTAATAATTTTCCATTGACTACTCCTGTGCCTCAATATGATTCCGGAGCAGAAAGTTATGGCTCTTTGAAGTTAGATGGGTCTTAAAATTTACCCTCCATTGTTTGTGTTGTAACATTCTCATAAAAGCTCCGTTTGACGAACGACTTATATCATTAGAAAGATCTCTCCAAGATCCTTTATTTGAGCTATAGAGATAAAGTGTCTCATGGTATAGTCTATTTTTGTGGTTTTTGAGTAGCTAAAAACCCTATTAAGGACCTCAAAAACGCGTTGCAAAAAGATGACGTTCAAATGATAGAAATGTCACAAAAAATCGTTGGTTTTCTGTTGTTCACCATTCAAACCAATTCCCGCACACAAATTTAAACCAGTACAACCATATTTACCATGTGCAGAAACACCACAAGGTAAATCGTGCTCTGCACACCTATAACCATTGTGCATCACGTCTTTGTCGCATCAATAACTGGTGCACACTACTTTTGTGTCGCGCACCAATATCCACCACGCAAAATTTTGGTTCTTTCACTATTACCTATTGCGTTCAATTTTTGTATCGCACGCTGATATTTTGCACACATTTCACTCTATGTGATACACCATGCCAAAGTTTAGTACGCCCCCACCTCGTACCAATACTCTGTACACACCATTAACTAAATTGTCGCACGACAACATATACCCACATTGCGCGTGCACCAACCAAACTCCTCTGTGCTCTGCCACTATTGTGCACACCAAATGCACCATTATTATGGGTGTGCACACTGCACAATGCTAAATTTAGTGCGTGCACCCACACACCAACATTTTTCCGCACGGTGCTAAAATTTAGCGCGCGGACCAGTACACCAACATTTTTCCGCGCAGTGCCAAAAATTAGTGCACACACTAGCACACCAATATTTTTCCATGTGGTACCCAATTTTTTTACATATAACAAGATTTTTACTACACATCATGCATTTTTAGTGCGCCCACCTACGCACATTCATTTTTATGCGCATTAATTCCTCGTGAATTCCATTGCAGAAATTGGGGATTTTGCTTAACTTTTCCCCAATTTTTACCATAGACATTCTGCAACTATGAAATTTGTTTAATTTCACCCCGATAACACCAGTTCAACCTCTGCAAAAACAAATCACTGCGGTTTGACATTTCTAGAACGAATTTCTCCCAAACTCAATTTACGAATTGAGAATTTTAACCACTAAACTTGCTCCATCTATCATAGCTTCACTTTAACTTCAAATTCGACCAATTCCAGGTTTGAATTTGCTAGAACAAATATTAAATATACAATATCTCACCACATGGCCAAATTTCTCAATTTTCTCATGAATTTAACAACAGAAATTGGGGATTTTCCCAATTCCTCCCAATTGTTGTTACTCTTTACCATGGACACTCTACAAACTGAAATTTGGCTACTTCGAAATTAATCCTTTGTGAAATTTCGCTTCAACTCAACTTGCTTGGCCCATCCAGGCTCAATGTTGAAAACTGAATATCTAATACCATATTGTAACATCCCCAACCACCCATGTCGAGGCATGCTACATGAGAGAACACTTTCATTCTCTCTGCAGAACATACTGTAACATACCCAGCACCCAACTGAGCTATGCCACATAAATTTTTCGAACTACATGCAATTAAAATATGTACACACAGAACCTTGCAGAACATTATACATAAAATGTAAACAGACAAATACATTTCGTGAATGAACAGATTCATACTGAAATAACAATAAACATATACATGCAACATATAAAGGAAATACCCATAAATATAAACACAGTTATAAACCACACATAGGATAAACCCTTAAAAATACACATGTAAATAACAATGCAACATGTAATTGATCACACATTTGACACTTATCTTGGTAATAATATCACCAACTGTGTGCATACCTTCCACGAACCTCCCAGCCTTAGACCACACTGCTCATCACTCTCAGCAGTGGGCACCCCCGAGCTGGGACTAAACGCTACTCAGGTAAAGGGATTCCTAACCAAGCTAATGGCTCATAGACAATAGGAAATGCTCTATCACAGGTGCCTATTCAAACTAAAATCCTACAGTCCCTCATTCCCCACATGCTTGTCCCACCCTAGGAAGTCTGCCCCTTCTCTGCTCAACATTCCTTTTGTTGCCCCACTTCCTTTTCGGGCTTCAACAACAAGCTGGACAAGAAGTGTCAGAGCCCTGTAGTTGTAGTTTAGCAACTTCAAAAAAATAGTTCCCAACAATTCTCTCACCCAGAGAGGAATTTCTCACCGGCCTGACAACCCGCCTCTTCAATATCCCATGGGCCTAAAAACCCGCTTCTTCAGTCCTGCTCCCAAGCTAACCAACTACACAAACAAGTATGGCTATGGATACAAGGTCAGGTACAATGACATGAAAGTACACAAGATAGCTCAATGAGTGTGTTAATTCTCATGGATGATTGATTGGATGACTGAATGATGGAAGGAATACCCCAAAATGAACTAAGTCCCAACAATATGTATGCATGCCCCCAACTTGACACTTGTCATGTTGGGAGATAC
>JZKD02S2314021.1:114028-133360 GCA_000966675.3 Picea glauca
GGCTACATCTCCTGGTCCAGCTTCCAATGGATCATTATTATTAATTTCTCAAAAAGTGCTCAAAAACATGTCTTACAATGCTCAAACTAACAAACCGACTGCTCCAATGGCTTCAAAGCGTCCCAAAACCCCTGTCTGGGCTCTTTCGGCACCTCAATCGGTCGAAAAATGAAGAAGTTATGCCTCTTGGAAATCCCCTCTTCAAGCTTGTTGTCTCTGCATCTACAAAACGCACCCTCCTTGAATTAACCTGGCTCACACGCATTTTAAAGCGTGAAAACCCAGCACCGGGTGCAACCGTGCCAATGGTGCAAACTGTAAAACAGTTAAGGGTGCGCCAGCCACTAACCGCCTCGGCACCTGGGCGTATGGCGCATATGACCGCGCGCTTGGCTAAAAGGTGGTTTAATTGGTTACACAACCGTGTAACTCCCTCTGCGCTCCAATTCGAGGGCATATGCAATGTAAAAACCGTGGGCCATGTTACAAACCCCACGTGCAAATGTTACAACCACGCACACATATATATAACATGGTCACATTACATTTCAAACGACCACGGGCCGGGGCTAAGCCCCAGCCCAACCCCCGCCCATTTATTATTGATATGACTTTATAAACAATGCATTCAGTTATATATTAAGTCACATGGCATGGGCACATTGGTCAGATGGTTATACAAAGGTGTTACATGGTGGGGGAGGTCCTGGGGTCGAACCCCGTGGACTCCCATAGTTTTTACACAAAACCAATCAACCAAACAATGAGTGACACGTGGCACCCACATATTGGGCCACGTGTCCTTACACCATTCGCCACCATTGGACACATGTCAGCTCCTGACTCGCTATCGGTCAACCAACCAACATCTGCCATGTCACCACTGTATGGTCGTACGTTCCTGACACGTCAGACCGTACGAACTGTACGGACTAGTACAGTCAGCATCAATTTTTTTGTCTGTTTGGCTTGGCGAACAGATCACGATATCTTCTCCATACGGAGTCCATTTGACAAAGTAAATATCCCACCAGAATCAAGAAGACGAGACAGACGCAATGGCACTATTTTCGTCACATTCCGAGAACTTTGAAATTTGAGCAAAATTTGATCCCCTGATCAATAATAAAGAAGAAGCGTTGGTGGACGTAGTCCCATGGTGGGGGTGAACCACGTAAATACTGTGTTTTTATGCTTTGTTCTTTGTCTTAATGTGTTCATGTCTTCTTTTGCTAAGTGATTTGAGATGATTAGATAGATCTGCTTATGCTTAGTGCTAATGATGTGTAATAACGTTAGATCTGATATATATGAATGTGCTTAGTGTTTAATCTACTAGATCTGACCTATTTTACTTATGCTAAGTTCTTAGATACATCATATCTTAGTAGAGGCTGCAATGCTTTGTTCTATCCACGTAGTAGAGTATTGGTTACCTATTGATGAATTGTTGATGCTAAGTGCTTTATTAAATAGTATAATCACAGATCTATGTCCCAGCTAAGGTTGCAGACATGTGAGTCTTGCAACCACCCTTGCCTCTACCTTGAGTGAGACTTCATTTTCTTCGTAGGTGTTGCTAAAAGGGACGGTAGTTAGGGTTTTGTTGGTGCATTGTTGTAGCGTTGAACCCTGGGTTTGCCCCTATGCCAACAAATGGTTCCATTGTCGGGACCCTGAAACTGTGATTGTTGGGACCTGAGAAAGAAGAAGCTTTGTGCAAAGATTCATCTTGAAAGTGTGAAATCTTTGTGCATAGATTTGTTTCCCTAGTGCACAACATTTTAATCTACCTGTGAAGATCTGTGCTAAGGAGAAGGATCAGATTTGAAGAAAAAGAGGTAAGATCTGCAAGTTTTTTTCTTTGAGAAAGATAAAAGCGAGAAGTTCTGGTTGAAAGAGGTAATATCTGTAAGCTATGTTCTCTGATAAAGGTAAGAACAATGAAAATTTTTAGATTTGAAAGCTCCGTGCTCTAAAAAAGTAAGATAAGTGGAAATTTTTGTTTCTAAAGTATGGATCCATGTATGTTTGATAGATTATGTCCTAGCTTGAAAACTAGGGTACTAATAGATGAAAGAAGGTTTGATATGAATAGATTTGATAAGAACAGTGAAAAATATGTTATACGTATGCATAGAAAGAATGTTTGGACTAATAAATGGATGCAAGATCCTAGAAAGAATTTTTTTCAGGTTATCTACCATGATCATGGTGTGTAGTACAGGAGAGGTCGGGGATCATTTAAAAGAAAGAGAGGATTAACCCTATGTTACATTTGTAGAAGATTGGGACATCTTGCTAAGGAATGCCTTGGAAGAAGACCTAGTTGTTTTGGTTGTAAAGCTATGGACCATGAAGTATTGGATTTCCCTAGAATGATTGCTAAGATTGAAGGAGTGAACATGAGACAAGAAAACCCTAAGGCAAATCCAGAGGCTATGGAAGAATCCCAGAAAGAATTAGAGAAAGTATTGCTATAGATACAAGAAACCCTTAATGACCACCGAATTGTCAGCTTATCAGAGATCTTCAAAGAGAAAGAATGACTTGAAGCAAGAATAGGAGACTTTGACATTGACTGTGTTCTAGATGAGGAAACACAGGTGAATATTATGACAGAATGAACTTGGGAACTTTTAGGGAATCCTGCTATGATTCCATCACTAGGAAGAATAATATTATTTAGAGAAAAAATGGTGAACCTATGTGGAAAGCTCGCTCAGATACCTATGAGTGCCAATGGAACTTCGACAAAAGAAGATTTTGAGATTATTAAATTTATTGAAGACAATGCCCCATTCACCATGTTACTAGGAAAACCTTGGATTGAAAGAGATCAAGCCATACGAAAGGAAGAAGAAGAAGTTTTGGAGTAGAAGAAACAAGAGTTAAAAGATTTCATGACTAGGAGAATCACGCACTTGATTGAAGAATAGAAGAACAGATCGGAGCTATTTAACACTAGAGACCAAGATGTCGATGTTGCAAGAACACTAGAAGACCCATAGAAGATTGGAGTACCTATCCTAGATAAAGAAGAAGTATTACCTCTGAATCTTAGGAACGTCTCTCAATAGTGCGAAGTGACCATGTCTAAAGTAGATAAGAATCAAAATGGAAAATGGACTACCGAGACAAAGCTCACTGGAAAGAAGGTTAGGAAGTTAAGTAAAAAAAGAGCTAATATAGACAGGTTACAGAAGGTTCCAGAGGGAACTTCGCAGAAAGAAAACTTACAGAATTGGAGCTTCATCGGGATCTCAAAACAACGACATATGGCACTTCATCGTAGCAAAGCAATATAGTCATTGGGGATGATATATACATTCGAATGATGCCTTGAATGGGTTAGAAAGAATTTATGGGTTGCCACTAGACCGTTGGACTGTGCCATAATGGACCGAACAAAGTTAATGAGGACATCATATCCATTGCAAGAAGACCGTTGCCAAGTTACCTATTTAGCCCGTCGCGCCATGCATCGAGAACACTTTTTCTAATTGAGAGTTTGAGCCCACAGACTAAGCTTATTTTTCACAGTGATCATCACCTTGTTTCCATCTCTTTCATTGCATTATCCGAGTTAATCTTGAACTCAATCTAGTTAACCGCGAGCGTGTATGTCGGATGAGCTTAGCGCTGCAAAGAAAGTTATTGAAGAAGTTCTGATCGACTTGATGAATGAAAGAGTCATGTTGGAGAGAGGATTATCTACAGGTGTACAGGGTTCATCCATGAGAAACGTGCAAGCATCTCTGTACACTGCTTGAGCCAGGCCATCTTGACCAGTCGATGAAAAGAGAACCAAGCACAGGGATGATCTCGTGAAGGCTAAATTGATCCCAAGCATCCTACCTACCTATATTCCACCTTTGAGCGGCACGATAAATCGAGATAGTGTGCCCAAAGACTTTGAGTATCCTTTGGTCACAACATACTTCCCGAAAGGGATACGCGTAGTTCATGCAGACCAGGATAAGCTTGCAGCATTGAAATTTAGTGACTTCAAACTCGGCGACAGGAAATTCTATAACATGATTGCCCCATACAAGTACCTCACTAAGAAAAAGGGAAAGAATTCGAAGATTGTCCCTCAGTCATGGAAACAGAATCTTGCATGGTCCACACTGCTCAACATCATGAATATTCCTCACTTCGGACGACACCAAGAGGTGAATGCATGTGTAAAGCTAGTCTTGTCCTGTTACCATGGAGGATATTTGTGGTTAAACCATCACATAACAGTGGATAGGACATTTATCAATTAGATCACAGGCTTAAGTATGCAAGGCCCTGACCCACAAGATTTCTACCCGAAAAACTGCAGACAGAGCATTAACGCATAATATCAAAGAGACATATGGAGATGTCGAGAAAGGAATGCGAGGCTACAAGGTAGCCTCTATCCAGAGTGGTGTAGTGCACCTTTCCTATCAATTGATCATAGGAAAGTTAATATTCAATAATTGGCCCACCCAAGTCACTAGTTTCATAGTTGACCTCACAGGGAAGTGCATAGAAGGACTTCAAATGAATTGGGTGAAGTACCTAGTAAACCAATTAGAACTCGACTGCAGAGAAGCCCAGGACCAAGGGTACTAATTTCACTTCAGCTGGCTACTGATCCTGATCGCATTCGTCACATGGGAGATGTTGGAAGGTGCAACCTTCTCAGACATTGAGCCCTTTGAACCACTAGCCACGAAGTTTAGTACACTGTGGTACTCGAATGACATGAATAAGCAGTGGCAATCAAATGTTGTGTTCCATACATATTACAATTATCTGAAGACAACCATCCAACTTGAGCCTCGTATGACCCCAAATACTCTCCATAGGTTCCAGCCTCTGATGAAATTCAACACAGATCGACATTTTATCTACATCATAGCACACACAGATGGACATAAGAAACAAATACATTCATACTACAAGATGACAAAAGAAGATATCGAAGAGATAATTAAGGAATGGTCAGTGGACCTCCTTATTCCAGCAAACCTTGAGGATATATACAACATAGAAAGCCCATAAACTGCACATGATATACTCAGACCCACCAAGACAAAGAAGAATGAAGATGTCCAGGAAATAGACAGTGCATCTGTGAGGACTGCTTCCATTAAACCAGAGGAAGGAGGTGATGGTGAAGAGGTAGAAGGCACAGAACATGACCAGAAGAAAGGTGAGGTAACATCACCTAGGAAAGAGGAGGACCCATCGAAGAAAAGGAAGTTTTCCCCCTTGAATCCTTCCTCCAGGAAGAAACCGAAACCTGTCGTAACTAAGATTTAGACTACCCTCACTTAGAATGATTTTAATTTCATCATAGCATCCCTGAATGATGCCTCGTTGGAGATAGTTGAGAAGCAAGAAGCGAAGCAGGAAGAGATGTACAACTGAATTGAGATCGAGCTCCAAGGAGTGCAACGGGAACTACAGTCTAACCATGTAATCTCCTCTACACCTCTTCCATTGAGAACACTAGAACTGGGAGATGAGCCAACTCAACTCCACTGAATCGCTGATATAGTCGAAGCTCGCCTTTGACGAGCATAGGAAGAAACAACACAAGCCACCCATGCTTTGACATAGGTACAAGGAGTCCTTGTAGAGAAATGCAGTACTGTAGAATGGGAAAATATTGCTCTCCAAGTGAAGTGGGATGAAGAAAAATCCCAGCTACAAAAAGAAAAGGAATAGTTGCTCGCAGAGAAACTCGAGGTAACAAAAATGGTCAACAAAGAACTTCACTCTGTGACAGTCATAGAAGTGAAAACTGAAGAGTGAGTTCCACAATAGGTGGTACAACTTGAAGATGTGATCCAGTAGCTCCAATAGCGCATCGCAGATCTAGAACTCCGCACTCTGCCCGAGAACCCGCGGGACATAAGGGACTAGCGAGAAGCAACTGCTAGGAGCACAGTTGACAGATTAAAATCTCTTGCCCTGGAATGTAAGAAACTGAGTAACCACAGTGCCCAAACCTATGAGAACCTCAGCGAGAATCCTGAGTTATAGGCACTGGAGTCACAGCTCCAGGAAGCAAAGAAACACACAAATACATTACAGGTGCAGTTGAAGGGCCTGTCAGCTGTAGAAAGAATGAAGCAGTCTCAAGAGAAACGCACCGCCCAGCAGCAGATCCATACAATTCAAATCAGAGTTATGGAAGTAACTCAACAACTTCAACTAGTTCAAGATAAAGCATGCCAGTTGTTCACAGAGGTGGAAAGCCAAGGAACAGAGCTAGATAAGGTTGTTAATGTAGCAAAACAACGCCTAGAAGGGCCCGTGAACAATGCAGTGATCCAAGAGTTCACTGAGCAAGAGGTCATCGCAAAGTAGCAAGTCGAAGCAGCTTGAACCAAGCTCGAGGTGTTTGAGGCAAAACCCGTCAGACCAGAGTGACTCGGGACGAGTCACAGGTGAGTGTTGGGGGCATGTTGGACCTTGACCAAGTTTTGGGAGATAGTTGGTCATGTTGACCTATTTCAGGACTTCAACAGCCTATCAAAGGAGGAACAAACAACGAAGTGGATATCACGGGATCTCGGCCCACTTTTGGGTCCTTTTTGGGTTTTTGGGATTATGTTATGGGAATGGGATGTTGGCCCGTGGGTTTACCCACGCTTAGGCCCACTTTTGTAATGTATAAATAAGTAGCTAGGTGATGTAAGAAATTCCAATGACCTAAGTGCTAGTAGTTGATCTATGTGATTGAAGGATTGAAGTGCTTTGTGCCTGTGTGAGACTTGCAGAGATAAGTGCAAGTCATTGTAAGAAGTTGTGGAAGACTGTGTGCTTAGATCTACTCAGGGAAGGAGGATCTAGCGATCTGCGCAGATCTCCTGTCCTAGGTGGAGTAATTTTTTGATGGCTCTGTGCATGTAACCTATTGAGAAGATAATAAAGAAGAATATTTGGTGGACGTAGCCCCACGGTGGGGGTGAACCATGCAAATACTGTGTTGTTCTGCTTTGTTCTTTGTCTTAATGTGTTCATGTTTTCTTTTTCTAAGTGCTTTTATATGATTAGATAGATATGCTTATGCTTAGTACTAATGATGTGTAATAACATTAGATATGATATATACGAATGTGCTTGGTGCTTAATCTACTAGATTTGACTTGTCTTACTTATGCTAAGTGCTTAGATACATCAGATCTGAGTAGAGGCTGTGATGCTCTGTTCTATCCACACAGTAGAGTATTGGTTACATATTGATGAACTGTTGATGCTAAGTGCTTTATTAAATAGTATAATCACAGATCTGTGTCCCAACAAAGGTTGCAGACACCTGAGTCTTGCAACCACCCTTGCCTCTAACTCAGGTGAGATTTCATCTGCTTCGCAGTTGTTTTCGAAAGGGACGGTAGTTAGGGTTTTGTTGGTGTGATGTTGTAGCGTTGAACCCTGGGTTTTCCCTTGTGCCAACAAATGGTTCTGTTGTCGGGACCCTGAAACTATGATTGCAGGGAACTGAGGAAGAAGAAGCTTTGTGTAAACATTTGTTCTGAAAATGTGAAAGCTCTGTGCATAGATCTGTTTCCCTAGTGCGTAGCATTTTAATCGTCCTGTGAAGCTCTGTGCTAAGGAGAAAGTGGGTCGAGATCCTATAAGGTTTGTGAAATGTCCCTTTCATTCATCATAGCCCTTGCCATCTTCTGAACTGATCTATTTTGGCATTCTACAACTCCATTTTGTTGAGGAGTACCTGTAATAGTATATTCTCTTTTAATTCCATGTCTATCATAGAATTCTTTGAAATCTCTTGACATAAATTCTCCTCCTCTGTCTGAGCGAATTGCCTTTAAATTTCTTCCTGTCTAATTCTCATCTAATGCCTTAAACGTTTTGAACTTCTCAAACACAACATATTTTTCTCTCAGAAAGGCAACCCACGTATGTTTGGAGAAGTCATCAATGACCAACATAAAGTAACCAACAGTTCACGCATTTCACAAAGTGGGCCAAGATCCTGTGATCTCTGCTTCATCATGCGCTCCTCCTTCGATAGGTTGTCAAAGTCCCAAAATAGGTCAACATGACCAATAATCTCCCAAAATTTGGTCATGGGCCAACACATATAGACTTCTTCTTTTAGATTTCCATTTAGAAAGGCTGACTTGACATCCATTTGATAGAATTTAAACTGTTTATGACAAGCATAGGCAAGAAACATTCTAATAGCTTCTAATCTTTCTACGGGCATAAATGTTTCATCAAAGTCCATTCCATCTATTTGAGCATATCCTTTGCAGACCAATCTGGCCTTATTTCTTACAATATTTTGCTTTCTCATTCATCTTATTTTTGTAGACCCATTTGGATCCTATTACATTTTTATTTGTTGGCCTAGGAATGTGTTCCCAAGTGTCATTCTTTTCAATATTGTCCAATTCCTCATTCATTGATTTAAACCAATTTACATCTTCATTGGCTTCATTGAAGTTCTTGGGTTCCACCATGGATATGAAGGCTATATGTGATTGCTCGGTGTCTTTGATTATCCTCCTCATGGTTTGTACACCTTTGTCTTTCTCACCAATTATTTGACTTTCAGGATGATTCTTTTGAGTAATTCCGGAGGAAGGATTTGATGCTAATTCTTGTTCTGACTCTTCTTGTCTGGGTGTCTCTTCTCCACCCGATTCATCATCTTCTTATGACTCTGGGATTTTTTGTTCTTCATTTTCATTATTCTCATCATCTTTTTCATTTGGATTAGTGCTTATTCTCTATTGATCTTTTACAGGAGCTTATTCATCAATTCAAACATCAATACAATCTACCAATTAATGCATTCTTTTGTTAAAGCATCTATAACCTTATTGTTCATTGCATATCCTAAGAAGATACCTTCATGAGCTCTACTATCAAATTTTCCCAGATGATCATCATTATTTTTTATGTAGCATTTACTTCCAAATACTTTGAAGTGCTTGATGGATGCATGTCGACCAAACCACAACTCATGTGGAATTTTATCACTGTTCGGCCTTAGATGTGCTTTGTTCATAATATGAATAGTTGTGTGAACAACATCCACCTGGACAATTTGTGAAATGTCCCTTTCATTCATCATAGCCCTTGCCATCTACTGAACTGATCTATTTTGGCATTCTACAACTCCATTTTGTTGAGGAGTAACTGGAATAGTATATTCTCTTTTAATTCCATGTCTATCACAAAATTCTTTGAAATCTCTTGACATAAATTCTCCTCCTCTGTCTGAGCGAATTGCCTTTAACTTTATTCCTGTATGATTCTCGTCTAATGCCTTAAATGTTTTGAACTTCTCAAGCGCAACAGATTTTTCTCTCAGAAAGTCCCCCACGTACGTTTGGAGAAGTCATCAATGACCAACATAAAGTAATGTTCTCCTCCAGTTCCTTGTTTTCGCGATGGTTCCCACAGATCCATATGAACAAGTTGAAGTGGTTTCTCTGAATATGTGAAACTCTTTGATTTGAATTGAGCATGAGTCAGCTTCCCCATTTAGCAGGACTCACATACAAATTTATTAGGCTTAGATATTTTTGGAAGGTTTTTCACAACACCTTCATTATTCAGTTTGACAATATGATCAAAATTCAGGTGTCCAAGCCTTCTGTGCCATAACCAACTTTCATCAATTTTGCTTAAATGAAATTTCTCCTTATATTCCTTTGGAACATATACATTGTTTTTGGTTCTAACCCCTTTTGCAAGCAAGTCTCCTTTGTTTACTGTCTTTATTTTATAATTTTTGGCAGTGAAAGTTACTTCACATCCTCTGTCACATATTTGACTGACACTAAGAAGATTATTATTTAAACCATCAACAAACAATACATCTTGAGCTTTTCTTCTTCCATTACTTAATCTTACTAGACCTTTATCTCTGATGTTTTGTGGAGAATCATTTACAAAGGTCACACTTCTTGATTTATTTTCCTTGAGTGATAGGAACTTACTTTTGTCACCTATCATATGACTGGAGCATCCGCTGTCAATATATCAGGAGTCTTTTTGTCTTTGAGATGACGACACCAATCCACACTTGTTATTTTCATTCTTCTTCCAAACCTTGACATTTTCATCTCTATGATTTGACTTTGTCTTATAGTTCTTTAAGCAACAATATGCAACTTTATGTCCATAATTATGGCAGATGTAACATTCTGGTTCATTGAACAAAGGATCATAACGATTTTTATGCTTAGTCTGCATCTCTTTCCCAGCCATCAAATGATTTGCATTTTGTGGTTATTTGTAACTTGGCAGTCTCATTCTTTGTTGAGATAGGTATTTATTCCTTGGATATCTTGATTGCTCATGTCTAAATCTTAGAGAACAAATTACAACTTTGTGGCCAAAGTTAGAGCAGTAAAAACAATATCCATAGAAAAAATCTTTATACCTAGAAAATGGTTGTCTTCTTTGAGCAAGTCGATTTCTTCCCTGATAATGATTTTCTTGAGCAGAGAATGTATTATTTATTTATTCTTCAGATTCATTTTTGGTAGCTTTTCCTTCACTCCTCCTTGGCGGTTGCTTCTCTTCCTTTATTTCTGCAGTTTTCTTGTTGTCAGTAGTTGCAGATTTGACAAACTTGATGGATTATTTGTTCCTTGGCTGACCATTACTTGATCCCTCTTCATAACCCAAACCAGTTTTCAAATTTGAATTCCCTTTCTGATTCAGAATGGAGGTTAATCCTTCTAAGGCTTTAATACTTGTCTGATTCTGTTGATATAAGGCCTAGAATTCCTCTAGATCTTTTCTAACAGTCACTACTTCAGCATCCAATTTTTCACCTTTTGTTTCAAATTCCTTCAATTGTTGTTTGAGGATGTCTTCAATATTCTTAGCTTCTTCTAACTTAACCTTCAACATATTAATTTCTTCATATGGTTCCTTGCATGTTTTCTCATACCTGAGTAGTAACTATTTTTCTTTTCTTTTCTTTTCTCTGAGTCTATCAATCTCTTCCATGGAACTGACAAGTTCTCCTTCAAGATCTACTTCTGCTTCATAGTTAGAAAACTCACTTCATGTATATTTAGTGTTTAGATCCTCTAAATCTATTAGCATGATATCCTTTATTTTATCTTCAATAGAAGAGTCACTTCTTTCACCATCTAAGGGATCATCATCATTGTTTACACAAAGGATTTTCTTCTTAAAATAATTCTCTTTATAGACCTTTTTATGTTTGTGCTTCTCTTCATCATCATATGTCTGATCATTTCTTTTGTGAGTACAATTAGATGCAAAATGACCTATCTTACCACAATTGAAACATTTGAAGGGAAGTTTACCTTTGTATTTGCCTGATCCTTTCTTTAGTCTTCTCACAAAATTTTCTTCAATCTCATCTATATCGGAGTCTGTGTTTCTCTCTACTTTAAAAGATGCCTCTCTTGTAGTGCATTTACCTTTGGTGATTCTCATTTCATAAGCAGTTAGGGTTCCAAGAAGTTGATCTAGTGTTAACTTTTTGAGATCATCTATTTCCTCTATAGCAAAGACCATTGAGTTAAATCTATCAGGAAGAGATCTTAATATTTTCTGGATTAGAAAAGAATCAACTATCATTTCACCTAGGCCTTTCATAGTGTTGAGAAGTTATTCTATATGTAAGAAGTACTTACCGATAGTTTCATATTCATCCATATTTAATTGCTCAAACTTCAATCTGTGAGTCTGAATTTTTGCGTCTTTCACTTTTTCATCACCTTAATAACTATTTTTCATCTTGTCCCACATAATGTTTTCTAAATCACAGTGCATGACTTTGAAAAACTTTGATTCTGAAAGTCCACTCAGAATAGCATTCATATATTTAGCATTGAAGATGAATTCTAGATTATCGTCCTTATTAGCTAGTACAACTGGCTTTACATTACCAGTCTCTACCACATCTGAGACATCTGCACCTAAAACCATTATGTAGGTTCTCATCCTAACTTTCCAGAAGGAAAAGTTTGTTCCATTGAACAAGGAGGCCTTATTGGTTGAAGTTCCTTCATGACTTGTCATGTTTAAGCTTACTAATCTACCTTTAAATAAAATTATCCTAGCTCTGATACCAATTTTTGGAAATATAACTGAGAGGGGGGGTGAATCAATTATAATAAAATCTTGAAACTTTTTGTTCTTTTCTGAACCCTTCTAAATTATTATTTAATATGTTACTGATAACTTAACATGCATATATAAAAAATATTTGATCCATCACACAGAATACACAGAGACACAGATTTCTCATGAGGAAACCCATAATGGGAGAAAACCTCTTCATCTTAGGATGTCAATCAATCTCCAACTTTCCTATAAATCACAGTGTTTGAGCTCCAAATCAAATATGAGGCTACAACCTATGATGGAAATCTACAACTTGCAGAGAGCACCAACTCTCAGATTTCTCTTGCACTAAATAGATGTAAGAACAAACTCCTAGGTTTCTCTAGCACCCACTAGAAGGAAGCACCAACTCCCAGAATATCTTCTAGCACTAACTAGAATTTAGAGGATTTCAATACTCCCTAGCACCACCCTACCACCCTGATTCAATATTACAAAACTTTACTGACTTTCTCTGTCTCTGATATGGTCTGTTACAGCTCCATGACTCCTCTGCCTCTTCCAACTTATATACTTTGTTCCGCTTCTATCCTCTTTTCTTTCTCCTATTGCCCACATCAATGATCTATTGTTCAACTTCTCTTTCTTGTTTTTATACTCTATGCTGCCACTGCATGCCATAAATTGTGTCTCTGATCTCCACTTCAGGTACTTCACTTCATCTCTGCCTACCCATAGGCATCACTATCAAAGTAACACCAACTATTCTTTGTTCTTCATTTCTTTCTCACGTCGAGTCCTCTGCCCGATCATCATGCCAAAATCTTCGTCTTCCCTAGCAGTTCTTGTGTATTTGTTCATAATTAGTGGAAGTTATCCAAAGATGCTTTGGCTTCTCCGGCTGTCGAAACTCTTTGTCTTATTTGTCAGTTACAACTAGTGGATTATGTATTCTTTGGATTCTAAGCCCCTTCCTTCATGTGAGCACCGACGGTGACCAAATGCCTATTCTAAAGGCACCTCATGTTCTTGGTATGGCGAGTGCTTGATCCCTTTATTTCGATATGACCTTGGGCGATGAACTTCACATGACCATGATATTGAGGGTGTGAGCTCTCTTCTCATTATCCCACTATTGCATGTGACCTTGGGATACGTATTTTCATAAGCAAATGATTGTGGGTGCGTCCAACAGTGGTTTTGGGATTAACTAATTTTCTCCCCACAATCTACCTCTAGCTTCCACGTACCCTTTCTCCGATACCATGGTTTCGATTGAGGCCTGCCCTAAAAAAATTAACTTTCGAGCACCTTATGATCCTACAATTAGGCATGATCATCGATCTCATGGTCTTTGACAGATTCCCTCGATCAACGACTCAGATCTCTTGTCTTTTCCTGCCTTCTTTCCCCCTTCCACGCGTGATCCATAGTCTCAACGACCAAGTGACATGTGGCCCTTCAAACCAATGGATGAGATCGATTTCACCTTTCAGGCTTCAGGAGACTCGATTCTCAAGCTCTGCTTGCTCCTAGAGAATTTCACCTCGAGTCCATAATCCAACGACGCATGTCCCTTTTGGATCGACAATCATAATCCCTTCGGGTATTCGGGGTTCAAAAATCTCAACTTTCTTACCTTTCAACCTTCCTTTTCTTTTTCCTAGAGCTGAAAATCCACTGACGTGTGTCCCCTTGGAATCAAACGGTTGAGATTGACTTTAGGTTTCCAAGGTTCGGGAATCTAAACTCTTAACTTTATTTTCTCTCTTCTTCTAGAGTGTCTTTCTCTGAACTGCACAGATTTCTACCATGCGTCCTTCTGGAAATCGACGGTCTGGATCTTCTTTGGGTATTCGGCGTTCGAGACTTCGGGACATTCAGCTAATAGCTAGTGGTAAAACTCCTGGAGTGATGTCACTTACTTGCGTCACTTGATGACGTGTCATGATCCCAGTAGCTGCCACATATCACTCGGATTTGTGATTTTCACGTACCTGAAATGATGAATCAAATTGACAATTGTCATTGTCTTATTGCGTCACGTGTCCTTGCTAACATAGGCTTAATGACGTGGATCCTCATTCACTTCTGGACTTCGGCCTTCAGGACTTTGAGTATTTCAACTTTTCAAGTCACTAATTCTTTCAAAGTGAGAATCCTCTAACAGTAACCTCCTCACAACTTTTAGACCCGAAATTAATGTTGTTCGTCGCTCATGTTCTTAGATTGATGGCTTGATCTTTATGTGATGTTGATTTTCTATCTTATCTTGTCCTTCCACTTTAAAATGATTTGATGACTGATGCTTACTCCGGCTCTCCTAATCTATGGACTTTGGGGATTTCAGATCTCAAATTGAAAATTCTCGAAGTGATTTGCTCCAAAGTTGTGGATCATGTGCCACCTGTCAGTCTTGACGATGGACGGTCCTTGCTTACTTCGAGACTTCGGGACTTGGACAAGTCCGCTCTCCCACGGTCATCCAAAGTCTTAACCTTCGTGCATTTATTTATGAATCCAATGACTATTGATCCTTGGTGCTCATATCCAATGGATCAGATCTGTACTTCTCCTCTGTGCTTCCTCTGGTCACTATATGTTGATCTAACGGTCATTGGGTATTTGGTATTAGTGATCCAATGGCCACTATCATTCTTCCTCCTGAGCTTTCTAATCTCTCTAACTTAGAAATTTTTCTAAGTGTTAAAAGGTCTCGACCTTTTCTCCTCCTACGAGTCCATCTCTTGGATCTCGTCAGCACTTCTTAAACCCGCTATATCTTCTGATCTTTCTTGTCTTATACACTCTCGAGGTTTGGTTTGTTGTTTTTCTTTCCATCAATGGCAATCACATTCTTCTTGTAAACATGCCAATGGGCCTTAATGTCAGCATTCATGAAAAAGTTAGGATTTTGATGCCTCAAACCTTGCACAATGTTGTCTAGAAGGCCCTCATAGTAGAGGAGGAGCTCATCAGCGGGGGTCAGATTAGGACTCCGACGAGACCGACATGACTGACAACATTTGGTGTGTAGCAGCATTAGACATACTAGGGTAGTTTAGGCCTGTTCAGTGGGACATACCAGGGTTCCAAGTTGGTGGGTTGTCAGCTTCTACTTTAGGTACCAGGAGTACTAGACCGAAGATCGGGTGTTGGACATGTGGAGAGCCACATTACCAGTGTGATTGCCTAGTTGAGAGGGCCAGAGCATCCAAATCAGTTGGGCCCACTACCATGAGAGATTTGGGTAAGGTCCATTAGATTCATGCAGCGATGAATAACCGCCAGGCAGAGCACTAGTCTACTGTGCTCAAGACATCAGGTACCATTGCTGACCAGACCCTTAGTATTTTGATAGTTCTAGGTGCTATAGAGAGTTTTATTTTTAGTGCAGCACTAAAAATAATTAAGGTAAAGGATGTCGAACAGGATAATTTTAGCTTTGTATAAATGGCTTCGAGAGACAAGCAAAAGGTTGGAGGGAAGGTTGCGGGCTGTATCCTTAACCTGAGAGAGTTTTTCACAAGGGCCAACTTGTATGTCACAATCTTAGGGTTTTATGATGTCATGATCGGTATGGACTAGTTGGAATTGCATGAGGCGATACTCAATTGTAAGAAGAAATTGTTGAGCTTGGGTGATGATGAGAGATAGAGATGCGTGATTGTAGGTTGGAACCAGGGATTTTCCCTGAGGTTCATCTCTTTCTTACAACTTCAGAAGAGCATGCACAAGGGATGAAAGCTATATGTGATCCTTGCGTTAAATGATAAGGGAATAGAGAAATTTCTAGAAAACCTTTTGGTGGTGCGAGATTTTGCAGACGTCTTCCTAGAGGAGTTAGTTAGGATGTCGTTGGAGAGGGATTTGGAATTTACATTCGACCTAAAACCAGGAATTGAACTGATAGTGAGAACGCCTTATCAGATGTCAACCCCTGAGTTATAGGAGTTGAAAATGAAATTGAAGGAGTTGTTGGACCTAGGACTTATACGTCCAAGTGTGTCACCGTGGGGTGCACTTGTTATTTTCATACAAAATAAGGATGGGTTGTGGAGGCTCTTCATTGACTACCGTCAATTGAACAAGGCAGTGATCATGAACTAGTATCTGTTTCCAAGGACTGACGATCTATTTTATTAGATGAAAGAAGTGATGGTGTTTTCGAAGATCGAATTTATATCATGGTATCACCAGTTGCGGATCAAGGAGGGAGACATCTCTAAGACCACCTTTAAGACGCAGTTTAAACATTATGAGTTTATTGTTTTACTGTTTGTACTGATAGATGCCCCAGGGGTATTTATGAGCTTGATGAATGGGGTGTTTTGCTAATACTTGGAAACGTTCGTCCAAGTATTCATTGACGATATTTTGATATATTCTTAGATGATGGAGGAGCATGATGATCACTTACGCTTGGTACTATAGTGTCTATGAGAGAACAAATTGTTTGGGAATCTGTCTAAATGCTCGTTTTATCAATCGAAGATTCATTACTTAGAGAATTTCATCTCTGGCTAAGGTGTCGTTGTGGATTGAGCAAAGGTTGAGGCTATTATGGAATGGCCTGTGCAGACGAATGTCCTAGAAGTGCGTAGCTTCATGGTTTTAGTAGTATAATATCGACGGTTTGTCGAGGGTTTTTCGAAGATAACAAATCCAATTATGGAATTGAAGAAGAAGAAAAAGAAGTTTGTTTGGACCAAGAAATGTGTGGAATCATTTCGGAGGCTCAAGGAGTTGTTGACGACAACGCCGATACTAAAGGTCCCTAACATGGGTGAGGACTTCTTGGTATGCACTAATGCATCCAAGAAAGGCTTAGGTAGCCTCTTGATGCAAGATGGTCAAGTGATCGCTTACATATTGAGAAAGTTAAGAAGGCATGAGGAGAACTATGCGATGCACGATTTTGAGTTATTGGCCATTATGTATGCCTTGAGAGTGTGGAGACACTACCTTATTGGATGAAAATTCAAACTAAAAACAAACCATTGTGGTTTATAACACATTTTCACACAAAGCGACTTGAACACATGACAAAGGCATTGGTCAGAATTGCTTAATGAGTATGATTTCTAGATTAGCTACATAAAGGGAACAATGAATAGAGTGGTAGAGTCTTTGAGTTAGAGACCACGCATATTTTCGGTGATGCTTCTTCAAACGAATCTACGTGAAAATATTCTAACTTTACAGTGTGACGATGACTGGTATAAAAAGGTTAAGTAATTTATCAAGCACAACACCATGATGGTACCAAAATTTGAGGGATTTATTGTGGACAACGAAGGATTATTGATATTTAATAATTGGATTTACATACCGCCCAGCGACGAGTTGGGGAGTTTAATCCTAAATGAGTCTCATAGAGTAGTGTACATGGCTCATCCAATAGTCACAAAGATGAGGGCGGACCTTAAACCCTTATTCTTCTTGAAAGGAATGAAGGCGGACATAGTCAACTATGTGGCAAGATGTCTATAATGTCAGCAGGTGAAGGCTGAACATAGACATCTGGCAGTATTACTACAGCCACACGCCATTCCGAAATCGAAATGGGAGGCCATTTATATGGATTTCATTATTGGGTTGCCACTGACGAAAAGAAGACATGACTCGATTTTTGTAGTAGTCGATACTCTGACAAAGAGTGCTCATTTTATTCTTGTGAATACGACGTATCAGGCACCTGACATAGCTATAGTTTTGATTAGTTAGATTGTGAGGCTGCATGGCATGCCTAAGAGGATTATATCTGATCAACGACCGATGTTTATAGGCCAATTTTGGATGATTTTCCAAGAGGCCTTGGGAATGCAGCTTAACTTTAGTACCACGTATCACCCTGAGACAGATGGAAATACCGAGCGAACAAACCAAATCTTGGAGGATATGTTGCATATGTACGTGATGGAAAAACAAAAGTGTTGGGAATAATTCTTGCCATTGATAGAATTTGCATATAACAACAGTTATCAAAGAACCATTAATATGGCACCCTTCGAGTTTCTTTACGGGCGATCGTGTCGGACACCTTCTAGTTGGGATCAACTCGAGGATAGGGTCCTAGTGGGACCCGAAGAGATCCAGGAAATGGAAGACCAAATGCAAACCATAAGACTAATGATCAAGGAGGCACATGATCGATAGAAGAGTTACGCCGATGCGCATCATGTCGACCGTATTTATGAGGTTGGCGATCGAGTTTTCTTATGGGTGAAACCGCACAAGAGTTAGATCAAGTTTGGAAGGGGTGATAAACTCTCTCCTAGATTTGTGGGACCCTTCGAGGTTGTGGAAAGGAAGGGGCCCATGGCCTATTGACTAGCCTTTCTTGATTCTTTGAGGCGTATGCACGATGCTTTTCATGTATCTGTTTTGAGACATTATATTAGTGATCTTACACAAACATAGTTACCAACTTAACGAGAATTCTACAGAGTTCTCATTTTTGGGGGGGTCAAGTTTTTTACCCTGTTTTTAAAAATGGTGTTACCGGTAGCACCCCCCTTCCATTCTTAGGTGTTTTTTTTATATTTTAAATTTTCAGATACATAATGTTTCCACTTTTTTTTTAAATGCTTGTTTTTTCATTTATTTTCAATTTTTTTATTTTTATTTTTTATCAACAGTGTTTTTAGTCATTTTTCCATGCTTCTTTCAATCTTAAAATATTTTTTACCATTTACATTTTTGAAAACATGATTTTTCCTCTTCTTAATTAATTTATGGTTCCATATTTTTTTAAATATAGTGGAAAATATCATTTTTAACACATTTTTTACCTTTACTTTAATAGATAGAAAAATATTGTAATTAATTAACACTATTTTTAAACATTTAGAAAAAGAATATAATTGAATTTTTTTTAGATAAATTAAAACTAAAAAAAATAAAATAATTGAAATTTAAAAAGAAAGAAAAAAAATTAAAAAACAAATTCATATAAAATATTTTAAAAAATTAAAATGGAAAAAAAAACAGAAAAACAATTTTTTTTATATAAAAAGTAAAATATGGGGGGCGATGTCCGGAATCGCCCCCAGCCCCGTGATCACAAGGGCCAGGTGCGGTGGTGATTCCCCAACCCCCATGCTATCAAGGGCTAAGGGCTAGGTCCAGAGGCACCCATGGGACCTTGCACATGGCGTCCATGGGAACTTGCACGCACGAGGGCTGGAGCCATTCCCAACATCGCCCCCATGTTATATATATATATATATATATATATATATATATATATATATA
>JZKD02S2314021.1:144134-162708 GCA_000966675.3 Picea glauca
AGAATTCTCATTAACCGTTATGAATAATGAATAATTTACACATGATATACTCTGTATAACTCAATGAGTTCGACTTGAGGTGAACCAAGTTTCCATAGTGGTGGTCTAGAGTGATATGGACACACACTAGCAGTTATGGGAGTGAAATGCCACCTATTCTAGTCTCTCAAGCAGTTACGGGAGTGAACTACCATCTAGTTGAGTTAACTAGTCAACTAGTCTTCAATTAACTAACTGAACATAATATAGTGAGGAGTTAACTCAAGGAATCAAGGCTAATGCTCCACTTTGGTGATGATACCAAGGTAAGGTCAAATTAGCATGGCAATGATCCCAATGTTGCATGGTGATGATCCCAATGCAACATCTAAACTCAACTCAACTAGTCAAATTGAAGTGTGAACTGAAAGAGAATATTCTCCAGGTGGAATATTCTCTCCTAAAATATAGGAGACTGGACAATGAATAATTATGACTAATGAAAAAATAAAAAAACCTTAGGAAAAATAAATCCTAGGTGTGTGTGAAGTAACTCCAACACTGTGGGCAGTGGTAAGCATCTCCATTTTTGTGTATGGGGATTGCATTAGCGACTTCTACTTCTAAATTTTGTTAAATTTTTTTGGTAGCCTCCAAGTGGTTTCCAATCACCCCTCCCTCCGTGCCAGAATAGTCACTCTCAACGAATTTGGTGGCTATGTGAGCCTAGGATTCCCTTCTATGATTTCATTATTTTCAGTTGACCGAGATCCAAATCAATTTTAAATTGACAGATGAAATGATTATGCCAGTTTTAAAAGGATACCTTCAGCATATTTTATTTTTCGTCAGTCTTTTCAGTGTCCTTCAATCTAGGCGTTGTCTTCCTTTATTCCTAATTTTGCATGCAAAATTAAATTAAGAAATTAACCTGTGCAGACTGTGTAATCATTATCCTTATTAATGAGGTTTATTTAGCATGTCAAAGGTAGCATGGAATAGTTGTGCAATCTAGTCATGAGGCTAGGTAGTAAGTAGCTCAAGGGATAATGAATGGGATTATGTAGTAGTGTTAGAATCACCAAAAAAACAAAATGTTTTATCCACTTGTTTATTGAGCTCCTTACCGAGATCAATCAACAGAGCATACATATAATAATTTTGGATGCAAAGGTATATAATAAGACCAAGATTTACAAAGACCATTTGTTTATTTACAATTCAATCGATGGTTTAGGTTCAACTTCAATTCACAAAGGAAATGTTGTTTTGAGGTTAAAGCACACCTGCGTTACCAACTGATAAATGAATCAATGCTTCCCACTCCCCCTTAAACTTATCGATACGTAACACAGACAATATTGTTACCATTTATAGACAATAAGGAATTACGATGCTTATCTACAATGCACTTCTTATAAAACTATTGCACCAGACAACAAGAAATAATTGTTTCCAGTAATGCCAGGTGTGAAAAATACTATGCCATCTTTCCCCATGGTCTCTTCCCTTGGCTTCTAAACCTCATGGGAGAACTTTTATACTCAAGATTTAAAATTGCCTGATGATGGTGGAACATGTCAATGACCTTGATTATTACTTACATGATGATGGTGGAACAAGTCGATGACTTTGATTATGATTGGACATTGGGTTGAGGTAGGAATTCTAAAGGTTGTTTGAGTTTTACTAATTTGAAAATAAATTTAGATGATTATTTTTGGTTGAAGAATTTTTAAAATTCTTTTATAAATAATATATTTAATTATAACTTGTTTCCTTCCTCAAGATGTTTAAAGGGTTGTGTTTAAAGATAATCCTTGTTACATGCTAATAATAATTATTAATGTAAAATAATGAATTGGTAACTTATAAGATCTTCCTTTGTAATGTTTTAAGGGGTTGTTTTTAAAAGGGAGTAGAAGTGTGGTTTGTGATTTTATTTTAGATAGAGTTGGGATACAATGTGCTATGAATAGTCCTTCTGAGGGTAACATGTTATTGAGATACATATGGTTGTAGCGCAAATTTTAAAGATACGTTGATTAAGCTACCTTGCGCCTCGTTTAGCTTGTTGATTGAGTGCTTTTTTTTATAATTTTCATTTTATGTTGACTTCTTAAGTTGGTACCTTGGCGCATTGGATTGCATCTCGATTAAAGGTTTATAATTGTTTGTGTTGCACCCTATTCACTATCTCTCTTATCGTAATGTGGCGGCATGAATCCTTAGGATTGGATCATGGCACACAACGATCATTGAGTACGTATGGCAACTGGGCCTTGGGACCTGTGCCTCCTAATGGCGTTGATGTCGATTATTGAAATCATTGTAATGTAATTTGTGTTGTAATTGTAGATTGTAATTTGTTCTCTCCCACCGTGGATGTTCATAGTACGTGTCGATTTTTTATGTTGGTTGCACCTGAATGAACTTTTTTTTTTCATTTATCTTAGTCGTCTGCACTTGTTGTGTCGAGTGGGATGTAGACACCTTCTTGTTCCTTAGAACAATCGCCATCCTTGAGACCTTAAATGGTCAAAATCTATGGGAATCTAGGCTTGAGTGTTGCTTATGTGTCCTGGAGGTCCTAACCATTGCAAGGTAGGAAGGGCGGGTAGTCATTTTTATTCTTTCCCGATTGAATGTTTGTTGTTTCTTAAGCTACATGATGTGCTAGTATTCTAGGTCGTTATGTTTGTATGTTGCGTGATTGCATGTATTGAGTTTGTCATCGAGTTTCGATGCTTGATTGTATTGTCATTATTACTTTCCCACACACACAAAAAAATATTGTACTTGTTATGTGTCGCATGTTGTCATAATGGAAAGGTTCGTTACGGTAACCAAAGGACCATGTGATGAAGTGACCCACTTTTATAAAAAGAACCGGGGATCACTTTTACAATGAATTTAATTTATAAAAGAAAATATGCATGCAAAATAAATAACTCTAAAATATTAATGCTACTTATACTGATTCACTTTTATACTTGAAGTGAAATACACTTTACAATGGAGCATGAAATGTTCCCAAAAAAGTAACAAAAAGAGAGACTTGAACTCAAGACATCTTACTTAATAAGGAAAATTTTAACCAAATGGGATAGAAAAACATATTGTATTGTTTATAAATATGATTGCCAGTGTTGTTTTTGTTTTTTGTTGTTATTTTGGAAGATGACCTTGGAGAGCGTGCTAAAAAAAACTCTTTTCATACATGAAATTTTTTTCGCTTCGAATCTAGCTGAAATGACCATATCTTGGGAAAACGAAAAACTTTTTCGAGTGAAATGAAAATCATTCATGAATGAAACGAGAGCTCCGGATGCAATGTAATAGTCCTATCATACTAGAAATGTACGAAAATGGCATAAAAAGGAGATGAGGCAACTCAACTTCATGGTCTCGGTATACAACAAGAGCAGGTCTTCAAACATGCTCTAATACCATGTTCGACAACACAAGTATTCCAACATAGGAAGAACACCTTTAGTAACAACTCACACAACCAGATCAAAGATCAACACACCGATGCTTTTACGTGGCAATACCCCTACAGGGAAACATGCATGGCCCCAGCCAACGTGACCACTTGGAGCAGTTTATTAATGTAAAAGAAAAATATTTACAAAGAGTTTTTACAAGAGATTTTCTCACAATCGATCATCAACTAATGATCCTCCATGCTCTTTAAATAGATATCATGGACCAATTGGGTGTTAATCCATAGATCAATGGCCTTTAAGATCGAGGAGAATATGAACAATCAGATCACTCTATGTCGAGTACATATCATGACTGTCGGATTTCCTAACTACAAATGCATACTAATGCATACTAAAGAAACACACTAAGAAACACACTTTTACCTAACGACACATCAGACCAAGTAGATCTTAACTAACACCTAAGTGTCTAAATATCCTAACACTACATTGCTACATAAATGTTTCTTATTTAACCATATGATGGTGTTCTCTACTAATAGCACATCAGTTCTTCCATTTTTACGTTGCACGTCGTAGATTTTTAAAATAATGTTATTACGGTGCGTCATTATTTACCAGTGTGTCCTTATTTCTTTAGCGCACTAGATAATATTTTTCTTTATTTGAAATAGCCCTGCTATGGTGCACTAGTTTTGAGGGTACTGATGCGCCTATTGTAGAAAATGAACCAGTGCATTATGTACTTATAAAAGCACCAGTGTAAAAAATTCTTCTAAAACCTTCGCCCCCTCACCTCTGTTAGTATCATCCACTATAAACGGATCTTTTGGATATTTTATACAGGCGTTCGCAAAAACCTCCGCTAGAGGGTATTTTCCTTGTAGTGATAGTATGTTGAAGATATGAGTGCATACAACCAATATACTTTAGAAGAGTTTCAAGAGTATGTAATGAAATTTCCAAAGACAATGCCTTCCTCTTAAATTCCTACATATAAGCTTGAACTTTTTTCCCTTTTCCTCGTCGTAAATGTTGCCAAGAAATCATTGATTTTTTCATATAAGTTAATGTATTAACTTTCTATCTCAATGCATCAGTAAATTCAATCTAGGAAGAAATGATTTTACCATGTTGAATAATATTATCTTGTGTATGACTCTCCCACCATATCAAGGTTGTGACGCTCATGCGAAGAGTAGCGAACAATACCCTTGAAGTATCCTCTATGGATTTTTGTACCCCACACTACACCTCAATATGTTTGACCTAACTATCCAACTTCTCTACATTCAATTCTCCATCATAACTAGGAAAATCAAACTTTACATCTAGCTTTAACAAAGGCAAATCATGAGAATGAGAAGACTTCTTAGAATTCTTCTTCCTCTAATGAGAAGAATGATCACTTTCATCAAAATATGATGATGATGATGATGGGGACAAAGGAGGTTGTGGACGTTCATCACCTTCAATTTTTTCTTTAACTTCTTTATTTTTACATATGTACTTTCTCCCTTGGCCTTCTTCCAATCCTCGTAAATTTATTCCACCATGGCCTTCATCAAATTAAATTCCTCAGATAAATAATATTCATATTAATAAGTACCTAACCTTCTTTGTGAATCCATCTCTCCTCTTCGAGTGAAGCTCCTTGAACCAATTTCATGATTATAACTTACAATATTTCCTTCACCTCACTTAAGTTTGGACCTCGTAATTATTCACTTGAAAATACACATCAAAACCATATCTGATACCAACTTGATCAAAAAATCCTTAGATGTAAAAAATAGTTCTTAATTATATATAAACATCTGACCAAATTCATAAATGAAGATCATATTTTTCTATTTCCAAATAACATGTGAATCTCTTACTTATCCATAAACTTCAATGACATTGATGAATAACTTGTGGAAACAAAATGTTGAAATGAATTAAAGTGATATCAACAACAATTCAAATGGAACATAAAAACTTTATTAATGGAGTTCGCCCATCTTGGGCTACATCTCTAGGTCCCTTTTCAACCAGTGAGACTGCTCTTTAATGCTCAAGTTCCAAAATTACAATGAATTGACTTATAAATACCAAGTTTTTGAAGACACCCTTCAAATATGTTTCTCAATCCCAGAAATAGAGGTCACCATTGACTTCCTCTCAAAATTCTGTGAAAAATGAGTTTAAACTTGACTATGTTTTGAAAAGGTACCCAAAAATCCCTTTTTGAACGCATAATGAGACTATGGGTCTCATACATAGAAATCTCAACTAAGAATTTCATACACAAAACTTTTTTCACAAAAAAATACAACATTATCAAATTCCCCTTGGAATTATGAGAAAAATGAGTATAAAAACTCTATACTTCTCTCAAATAACTCAATGGTACGCAACACGAGGAAAATCAAAACTAAGAACACACCTTGCACATAAATCGAGACAAATTTGAAATTGGCATGAATTTCTATGCAGATATGCTTGTTGACATGCATTACCAATATATCACACAAATCCATGTTGCATTGGGTTAGGTGCATGAGTTTATATAGGCTAGGTCAGCCTAACCAACCCCCTATATACCTCGGACATTTGTACAACTTTAAATATAATTTGTTAATTTTAACCAGCAAAAAATATGACATATCGGTAGGAGGCGTGTGGTTAATTCATTGGAATATACATGGAATATTCCTCCATAGGTCATGGGTTCGATTCTCATCCAACCTAGATAATTTTATTCTCTCTTAGCCATTACTGGCCAATCAAAGAGTGCCACATGCCATTGTCTGGTTGGTCCACTTGTCTGCACAATCACTTGCCAGCGTCAACATTCTGCCACGATATTGTCCAGTCATTTCCACATCAACATACAAATGTTGACTGTACTTTCCACCTATCACCTTTATGGATATTACCACTATACCTTCCATTTCATCCATACATATGACACATGGTACATTTATATTGCTCCACATGGGTTCCTGAAAATGCCCAAAATGAGTGACATGTGACAGTGTCTCATGTTTCCACATCATTCTGCTGATGTCCTCATCATGTCATCCTATCAGTTGTACAACATATACATACAGATCATGTGGAAACATATGGGCCTACCACATGGCACCTGTTCTTTGAGTTTTCTTGTAAACCTCAAATGACCATAACATTTTCATATGAACTTTGTTTGAGGCGATTTTTGTGCCATTGGAAATCTATCACCGATCTCTATTAGATGGATTCATTTTAAAGAGAATTTGATATGATCAATTTTTTAGCAATTTTGGGTTCTCGTGGAACCCTTTGAGCGTTTTGGATCCTCCTAGACCATAAAATAATCAAAAATTCATTCAGGTACTCTTTGAATACTCCATTCATCATGCACATGAAATTTTTTGGAACATTGGATAGCCCAAATGACACTACTGTAAATCCACAATTCACATACCTTGGCTTGAATGTTCTCTTGTTGATGTCCTCTTCCTATATCCTCACTTGATCATAACTTGATCTCAAATCAATGTTATAAAATATCCATGGACCATTCATTCGATCAAATAAATAATCAATCCTTGGAAAAGGATATCCATTCTTTATGGTGACCTTATTTAGCTATCTTAAATAAATACATATCCTTAAGGCTCCATCCTTATTCTTTACAAAAATAATTGGGGCTCCCCATGTTTACACACTTCAGCATATATACCCCTTCTTTAAAATTTCTTCAAACTGCATCTGTAACTATTTCAATTTTGGTGTGCCCATTCTATAAGGTGTATTGGATACTGGGGCGGCTCCTGGTACCAAATCAATAGAAAAATCAATGTCGTTATTTGATGGTAATCCTAATATTTCCCCCAAAAAATATTCAAAATCCCTGAAGACCGAATTGTATTCAATACTTGCCACTTTATCTCTAGTTGCCTCTTCCATATGGTCTGCAAAAGTATTACATCGTTTCCTTAATCTCTTTTTCAGCTACATGGCTTAAATTTCTCTAACAACCACAACTCTCGCGAGGACTTGAATATTTTCCTACTTCCCTCCCTCATCAAGACTGGTTATTGTATTTTTCTAATAGTCTAGGACAACATGGTGTTTTTCCAACCAAGCCATGCCAATTACATAATCATTTGAACCCAATGGTATGATGTTCACATCGAACCTTTGTGTTGAGTCCATTAATGTCTATTGGATAATCTTTAACCAACTCAATGATATTCCTTTTATCCCTTGTAGATAATTGAACTAACCAATATTTCTTATTCTTACTCCTTGTCAAGTGAAATATTTCAACAATGTTAGATTTTATGTAACTATGGCTAGCTACAGAATCAATTAAAATTTCTATGGGTTGGTTATCAATCTTACCTTCCACCTCAATCATGTGGTATTGATACTCTACTTTATTGTTTTCCAAGGCTACATATATCCTTGGCATGGTTCCTCCTATATCTTCAATTGTTTCATCCTCATGAATGTTGTGGACAATCTTCATTCTTTCACATTTGTGAGGGAAGTCCCTATATAAGAGATTTCCCTCACATTCTCAACAGTGTACATGCTACTTCCTTGGCCTTTTCCAAAATTAATTTGTTCTCTTGTGCTCATTTTGGGTTGAGTTTCCTTGTTGATTTGATTGGGAGTTTTTCTTGAAAAAGGGTGGCTTAAAACCTTTCTTCATTTTCTCCTTTTCACCCTTCATATTGTCATTCCAAGATTTTTGGAAGACTAGCCTCCCTCTTCTTTGCTCATAAAGATGATTTTTCTCTCCTTATGTTCTCCTCCAAAGTTTTGTGGTCATCATATTGNACAAGTCGATGACTTTGATTATGATTGGACATTGGGTTGAGGTAGGAATTCTAAAGGTTGTTTGAGTTTTACTAATTTGAAAATAAATTTAGATGATTATTTTTGGTTGAAGAATTTTTAAAATTCTTTTATAAATAATATATTTAATTATAACTTGTTTCCTTCCTCAAGATGTTTAAAGGGTTGTGTTTAAAGATAATCCTTGTTACATGCTAATAATAATTATTAATGTAAAATAATGAATTGGTAACTTATAAGATCTTCCTTTGTAATGTTTTAAGGGGTTGTTTTTAAAAGGGAGTAGAAGTGTGGTTTGTGATTTTATTTTAGATAGAGTTGGGATACAATGTGCTATGAATAGTCCTTCTGAGGGTAACATGTTATTGAGATACATATGGTTGTAGCGCAAATTTTAAAGATACGTTGATTAAGCTACCTTGCGCCTCGTTTAGCTTGTTGATTGAGTGCTTTTTTTTATAATTTTCATTTTATGTTGACTTCTTAAGTTGGTACCTTGGCGCATTGGATTGCATCTCGATTAAAGGTTTATAATTGTTTGTGTTGCACCCTATTCACTATCTCTCTTATCGTAATGTGGCGGCATGAATCCTTAGGATTGGATCATGGCACACAACGATCATTGAGTACGTATGGCAACTGGGCCTTGGGACCTGTGCCTCCTAATGGCGTTGATGTCGATTATTGAAATCATTGTAATGTAATTTGTGTTGTAATTGTAGATTGTAATTTGTTCTCTCCCACCGTGGATGTTCATAGTACGTGTCGATTTTTTATGTTGGTTGCACCTGAATGAACTTTTTTTTTTCATTTATCTTAGTCGTCTGCACTTGTTGTGTCGAGTGGGATGTAGACACCTTCTTGTTCCTTAGAACAATCGCCATCCTTGAGACCTTAAATGGTCAAAATCTATGGGAATCTAGGCTTGAGTGTTGCTTATGTGTCCTGGAGGTCCTAACCATTGCAAGGTAGGAAGGGCGGGTAGTCATTTTTATTCTTTCCCGATTGAATGTTTGTTGTTTCTTAAGCTACATGATGTGCTAGTATTCTAGGTCGTTATGTTTGTATGTTGCGTGATTGCATGTATTGAGTTTGTCATCGAGTTTCGATGCTTGATTGTATTGTCATTATTACTTTCCCACACACACAAAAAAATATTGTACTTGTTATGTGTCGCATGTTGTCATAATGGAAAGGTTCGTTACGGTAACCAAAGGACCATGTGATGAAGTGACCCACTTTTATAAAAAGAACCGGGGATCACTTTTACAATGAATTTAATTTATAAAAGAAAATATGCATGCAAAATAAATAACTCTAAAATATTAATGCTACTTATACTGATTCACTTTTATACTTGAAGTGAAATACACTTTACAATGGAGCATGAAATGTTCCCAAAAAAGTAACAAAAAGAGAGACTTGAACTCAAGACATCTTACTTAATAAGGAAAATTTTAACCAAATGGGATAGAAAAACATATTGTATTGTTTATAAATATGATTGCCAGTGTTGTTTTTGTTTTTTGTTGTTATTTTGGAAGATGACCTTGGAGAGCGTGCTAAAAAAAACTCTTTTCATACATGAAATTTTTTTCGCTTCGAATCTAGCTGAAATGACCATATCTTGGGAAAACGAAAAACTTTTTCGAGTGAAATGAAAATCATTCATGAATGAAACGAGAGCTCCGGATGCAATGTAATAGTCCTATCATACTAGAAATGTACGAAAATGGCATAAAAAGGAGATGAGGCAACTCAACTTCATGGTCTCGGTATACAACAAGAGCAGGTCTTCAAACATGCTCTAATACCATGTTCGACAACACAAGTATTCCAACATAGGAAGAACACCTTTAGTAACAACTCACACAACCAGATCAAAGATCAACACACCGATGCTTTTACGTGGCAATACCCCTACAGGGAAACATGCATGGCCCCAGCCAACGTGACCACTTGGAGCAGTTTATTAATGTAAAAGAAAAATATTTACAAAGAGTTTTTACAAGAGATTTTCTCACAATCGATCATCAACTAATGATCCTCCATGCTCTTTAAATAGATATCATGGACCAATTGGGTGTTAATCCATAGATCAATGGCCTTTAAGATCGAGGAGAATATGAACAATCAGATCACTCTATGTCGAGTACATATCATGACTGTCGGATTTCCTAACTACAAATGCATACTAATGCATACTAAAGAAACACACTAAGAAACACACTTTTACCTAACGACACATCAGACCAAGTAGATCTTAACTAACACCTAAGTGTCTAAATATCCTAACACTACATTGCTACATAAATGTTTCTTATTTAACCATATGATGGTGTTCTCTACTAATAGCACATCAGTTCTTCCATTTTTACGTTGCACGTCGTAGATTTTTAAAATAATGTTATTACGGTGCGTCATTATTTACCAGTGTGTCCTTATTTCTTTAGCGCACTAGATAATATTTTTCTTTATTTGAAATAGCCCTGCTATGGTGCACTAGTTTTGAGGGTACTGATGCGCCTATTGTAGAAAATGAACCAGTGCATTATGTACTTATAAAAGCACCAGTGTAAAAAATTCTTCTAAAACCTTCGCCCCCTCACCTCTGTTAGTATCATCCACTATAAACGGATCTTTTGGATATTTTATACAGGCGTTCGCAAAAACCTCCGCTAGAGGGTATTTTCCTTGTAGTGATAGTATGTTGAAGATATGAGTGCATACAACCAATATACTTTAGAAGAGTTTCAAGAGTATGTAATGAAATTTCCAAAGACAATGCCTTCCTCTTAAATTCCTACATATAAGCTTGAACTTTTTTCCCTTTTCCTCGTCGTAAATGTTGCCAAGAAATCATTGATTTTTTCATATAAGTTAATGTATTAACTTTCTATCTCAATGCATCAGTAAATTCAATCTAGGAAGAAATGATTTTACCATGTTGAATAATATTATCTTGTGTATGACTCTCCCACCATATCAAGGTTGTGACGCTCATGCGAAGAGTAGCGAACAATACCCTTGAAGTATCCTCTATGGATTTTTGTACCCCACACTACACCTCAATATGTTTGACCTAACTATCCAACTTCTCTACATTCAATTCTCCATCATAACTAGGAAAATCAAACTTTACATCTAGCTTTAACAAAGGCAAATCATGAGAATGAGAAGACTTCTTAGAATTCTTCTTCCTCTAATGAGAAGAATGATCACTTTCATCAAAATATGATGATGATGATGATGGGGACAAAGGAGGTTGTGGACGTTCATCACCTTCAATTTTTTCTTTAACTTCTTTATTTTTACATATGTACTTTCTCCCTTGGCCTTCTTCCAATCCTCGTAAATTTATTCCACCATGGCCTTCATCAAATTAAATTCCTCAGATAAATAATATTCATATTAATAAGTACCTAACCTTCTTTGTGAATCCATCTCTCCTCTTCGAGTGAAGCTCCTTGAACCAATTTCATGATTATAACTTACAATATTTCCTTCACCTCACTTAAGTTTGGACCTCGTAATTATTCACTTGAAAATACACATCAAAACCATATCTGATACCAACTTGATCAAAAAATCCTTAGATGTAAAAAATAGTTCTTAATTATATATAAACATCTGACCAAATTCATAAATGAAGATCATATTTTTCTATTTCCAAATAACATGTGAATCTCTTACTTATCCATAAACTTCAATGACATTGATGAATAACTTGTGGAAACAAAATGTTGAAATGAATTAAAGTGATATCAACAACAATTCAAATGGAACATAAAAACTTTATTAATGGAGTTCGCCCATCTTGGGCTACATCTCTAGGTCCCTTTTCAACCAGTGAGGCCACTCTTTAATGCTCAAGTTCCAAAATTACAATGAATTGACTTACAAATACCAAGTTTTTGAAGACACCCTTCAAATATGTTTCTCAATCCCAGAAATAGAGGTTACCATTGACTTCCTCTCAAAATTCCGTGAAAAATGAGTTTAAACTTGACTATGTTTTGAAAAGGTACCCAAAAATCCCTTTTTGAACGCATAATGAGACTATGGGTATCATACATAGAAATCTCAACTAAGACTTTCATACACAACACTTTTTTCACAAAAAAGACAACATTATCAGATTCCCCTTGGAATTATGAGAAAAACGAGTATAAAAACTCTATACTTCTCTCAAATAACTGAATGGTACGCAACACGATGAAAATCAAAACTAAGAACACACCTTGCACATAAATCGAGACAAATTTGAAATTGGCATGAATTTCTATGCAAATATGATTGTTGACATGCATTACCAATATAGTACACAAATCCATGTTGCATTGGGTTAGGTGCATGAGTTCATATAGGCTAGGTTAGCCTAATCGACCCCCTATATACCTCGAACATTTGTACAACTTTAAATATAATTTATTAATTTTAACCGACAAAAAATATGACGTATCAGTAGGAGGCATGTTGTTAATTCATTGGAATATACATGGAATATTCCTCCATAGGTCATGGGTTTGATTCTCATCCAACCTAGCTAATTTTATTCTCTCTTAGCCATTACTAGCCAATCAAAGAGTGCCACGTGCCATTGTCTGGTTGGTCCACTTGTCTGCACAATCACTTTCCAGTGTCAGCATTCTTCCACAACATTGTCCAGTCATTTCCACATCAACATACAAATGTTGATTGTACTTTCCACCTATCACCTTTATGGATATTCCCACTATACCTTCCATCTCAGTGTATGGATTCCATGTCATGCATACAGATGACACATGGCACATTTATATTGGTCCACATGGGTTCCTGAAAATGCCAAAAATGAGTGACATGTGACAGTGTCTCATGTTTCCACATCATCCTACTGATGTCCTCATCATGTCATCCTATCAGTTGTACAACCTATACATACAGGTCAGGTGGAAACATATGGGCCTACCATGTGGCACCTGTGCTTTGATTTTTCTTGTAAACCTCAAATGGCCATAACATTTTCATATGAACTTTGTTTGAGGCGATTTTTGTGCCATTGGAAATCTATCACCGAGCTCTATTAGATGGAGTCGTTTTAAAGAGAATTTTATATGATCAATTTTTTAGCAATTTTGGGTCCTCATGGTACCCTTTGAGTGTTCTGGATCCTCCTAGACCATAAAATAATCAAAAACTCATCTAGGTACTCTTTGAATACTCCATTCATCATGCACATGAAAAATTTTGGAACATTGGATAGCCCAAATGACACTACTGTAAATCCATAATTCCCATATCTTGGCTTGAATGTTCTCTTGTTGATGTCCTCTTCCTATATCCTCACTTGATCATAACTTGATCTCAAATCAATGTTATAAAATATCCATGCACCATTCATTCGAGCAAATAAATAATCAATCCCTGGAAAAGGATATTCATTCTTTATGGTGACCTTATTTAGCTATCTTAAATAAATACATATCCTTAAGGCTCCATCCTTATTCTTTACAAAAATAATTGGGGCTCCCCATGTTTACACACTTCAGCGTATATACCCCTTCTTTAAAAGTTCTTCAAACTACATCTGCAACTATTTCAATTTCGGTGTGCCCATTCTGTAAGGTGTATTGGATACTGGGGCGGCTCCTGGTACCAAATCAATAGAAAAATCAATGTCTTTATTTGATGGTAATCCTCATATTTCCCCCAAAAAATATTCAAAATCCCTGAAGACCGGATTGTATTCAATACTTGCCACTTTATCTCTAGTTGCCTCTTCCATATGGTCTGCAAAAGTATTACATCTTTTCCTTAATATCTTTTTTAGCTACATGGCTTAAATTTCTCTAACAACCACAACTCTCAGGAGGACTTGAATATTTCCCTACTTCCCTCTCTCATCAAAATTGGTTATTGTATTTTTCTAATAGTCTAGGACAACATGGTGTTTTTCCAACCAAGCCATTCCAATTACATAGTCATTTGAACCCAATGGTATGATGTTCACATCAAACCTTTGTGTTGAGTTCATTAATGTCTATTAGACAATATTTAACCAACTCATAGATATTCCTTTTATCCCTTGTAGATAATTGAACTAACCAATATTTCTTATTCTTACTCCTTTTCAAGTGAAATCTTTCAACAATGTTATATTTTATGTAACTATGGCTAGCTACAAAATCAATTAAAATTTCTATGGGTTGGTTATCAATCTTACCTTCCACTTCAATCATGTGGTATTGATACTCTACTTTATTGTTTTCCAAGGCTACATAAATCCTTGGCATGGTTCCTCCTATATCTTCAATTGTTTCATCCTCATGAATGTTGTGGACAATCCTCATTCTTTCACATTTGTGAGGGAAGTCCCTATATAAGATATTTCCCTCGCATTCTCAACAGTGTACATGCTACTTCCTTGGCCTTTTCCAAAATTAATTTGTTGTCTTGTGCTCATTTTTAGTTGAGTTTCCTTGTTGATTTGATTGGGAGTTTTTCTTGAAAAAGGGTGGCTTAAAACCTTTCTTCATTTTCTCCTTTTTACCCTTCATATTGTCATTCCAAGATTTTTGGAAGACTAGCCTCCCTCTTCTTTGCTCATAAAGATGATTTTTCTCTCCTTATGTTCTCCTCCAAAGTTTTGTGGTCATCATATTGTATCTTGTCACTGTATAAAGAGGGTAACCCACTGAGAATCCTTTGGATTTTAACCTTCTCATCCTTTAAGAAGTCCACATACTTTAGAAATTCAAAGAACCTCTTCTCATACTCATCCATTATCATTCTTTTGAGCTTGAGTTCAAATAACTCTTTCATATTTATTTCATAGTAATCCTCCAAAAAATATTTATCTTGGAAATGTCCTTTGAATTTCCGCCACAAGCCCTTCCTCTCATCAAGGTGTTTTGTTTTCTTAAGTTGATCCGACCACATGGTTGCATTTCCTTGCAAGTGGTAGGTTGCAATTCTTTTTTCTACCCTGGAGGGATAATTATGAGGTTGGAAATATTTGTTCACTTCCAATAGCTAGGCATCATCCTTTTCTCCCTTCCTATGTTCACCATTGAAAGTAGGTGAATTTATTTTCCTGATTTCACCTTACAATATGTCTCCCTCAAGTTTTCTCCTATGCCTCCTCATGGGAGACACACTTTGGTTTCTTTCTAGCTATGAAATTTCATGAGATATCCTAGTAGATTTCTCTATGGAATGATGGTGCATTCTCATGCTCCTTTACTTCCTACCATTCCCATGTTCATCATTTCTGCTATGGGTTTTGGATGTTGTCACTTGTCTAGCACTAGCTTCTTGCTTTGTGCTAGAGTCTTTATTAGCTTGCATATGCAACATATTTAGACTTTGAAGTATATTTCCATGAGCCTTCATAATCATCTCATTATCAACCCTATATCTCTATAGTTCTCTTTGCAGGATTCTCATAGTTACAAGATATTTCCTGCCTCCAGGGATGATTTTAAGGATGGAAATTTATTTTAAAATGTAGAAAAATTGGTGAATATTACTAATGCTTCATATGTCAACTATAAATGTTTGGCGATATTTTTTTAAAAATATTCAAATTTCTAAATATTTTATATACTTTTTATAAAATTTTGGCGATTTTTAAGGTAAAATAATTTTATCCTATAGAATTTGGGCGAATCATTTTTAAAATAGTGAATATCATTTTTGGAAAAACCATGGAAAATTAGCCCATGAGAGAAATTTAGCCCCTAAAATCATCCATGCCTGCCTCTTCTTCCATTAGACTTTGTCTCAACATTCCCCATGCTTACGTGCAACCCTCTGAAATCCTATTCATGACCCCTGGGAATTTTCCATGGTTGTGGTTCTCATATAGGAACCAAAATTCCTTCCTTTTCCTCTAAATTATGCAAGAAAATGTGCATGAAAATAATTTTAGGTTAGACAAAAATATATACTCACATTTCTAGGAAAGAATGCATAAATTTTTCTACTCTATAATGCCACCAATCATCTTCTTTTGTGTTGATTATAACTTAAACTACCGAAATCAATTTTCTAGGTTTATAGATGGATTCGCCTCTCCATATATTTCGAAGACTAATTTCTTGCTAAATTCAGAGCCTTGGGAAGAAAATTATAGGAATATGAATATTGTTAATTTACCCCTTTTGTACACTTTTCATTATGATGCAATTTATCCCAAACACCATTTTTTCTCACTTGTAGAAATAAACTTGTCAGTAACCAGGGAAATTTTTGTCTGAGATATAGATAATAGTGATGACAGAGAATGCATAACAACTCTCATATTTTCAAACTGATTCTCCCATAAAAATCTGTAGCAATCTAGAAGTGAAATCTTTGTCCTTTTTCAACCCCCTTTTCTAGACTTGGAATTTTTATCGAAACTTGCTATGTCCCAAACTGTGCACTTCTGGAAAAACTTCACTAAACCCAAGTTTTCTGGATTAAATATGTCGAGTAAATAAATTTTTCTATATTTTCGATCTGGGGATCCTTTTCCTCCTCTGAAAATCCCAAAAATCCCCAAAAAGTGGTTCAAAATAGTGGATTTTGCCCTTTTTTGGCACCTCCACTCCAAACTCAGAGTTTTTCCAATCCCTTCACATTGTATTTTCATGTCTACTTTTATGAAACTGTGTACAAGTTTCAATTATCACTGTACTCCAACCATTAAGCTTGAGCCTGATATTCAAAAATAGGTAATTTTCATTTTTTGGAAAATCATAACATAATTGGCTAGTGGCCCTCTCTGGAACTTTTGTATCACTCCTTATTATGGACAAAACCCAAAAGGTTCATTGAAATATAACTGAATTTTCTCTAGTTATGGACAAAATATTATTTTGTCTTTATAATTTGTATTTTTCTTTTTGAGACTATAGGAAAACTTTTCCTATGTGGCATCATTTTTAACATAGCTATTGATGTGTCATTGTAGGTCCACATGGCACCCTGAGGTGAATCCATGTGACCCTCTTAGAAATATTCTCCCTACCCCATTAACATTCATCACCTTCCTCCTCTTTTCTTCTTTACCTTTATCTTATAAATTAAACTATATTTTGGGCCCCACCATACCCGAATGCCCACCTGGAACCTTTTTTTACCATGGATGGGATAGGGGTCCCACCTATTCTGTCACTTCCTCATGATACCCATTCATTAGCCGCAGGCATGGGTGGGTCCCATCCTACAACTTTTTTCCTTGGGCATGCACAACCTGCATATTCCTAGATCTAATGGTAGAGATCAGGGGATGATCAATAACCCTCAACAATATCGCATCATCAACATGCATGAGGGTTAACATCCCTTCATGATGCAACTATAGTTTCACCCTTGATATGTGGCACCTTTATATTGGTTTCACATTTCCATGGAAAATTTCCAAAACCACCATGGCACCATGCAATACCACTTACCTCCCTACTCCGATAACACTTATGGTATCGATCCTTTCTCCATCGATAGCCTCACCATCATGCCACCAACTTCCACCATTCTACCAAACTTCCACCGTGGACCTGACATCATGGCTTGACAACCTTCCACTCAATGATTGGTTGCAGGGATGGGTGGGTACTGTCCCACACTCCTTTTTCCTGGGGGCATCGACTTGTTGACTCCCATATCTGATGGTGGGTATGATGAGAATATCAACAACCCACATCGATTTCACATTGTGAACTTGCTTAGGGGTTAAATTCACCTTGCGATGCAATACCACATACATCCAGTTTCACGTGGATTCATCCTATTATATTCATATCGTAGAAGAGCTATGGAAAACCACTTTTCTTATGATGTGAAACCACTTATTGTTTCAGTCAATACTGTGGCTCGTTGCCCCACAAAAGTGGTATAATACATTTCCACTGAACCCGCCACTTTTCCATTGACCGCCACCATGGAACTTCCACATATAAGTCCACATTGTTTGCCATGTCATGCTGACATCATGGTACAAACAATTACTCAAATTTTACAATTCTCAAAATTTCCCAAATTTTCAAAAATGCCATTTTTTCAAAATTTCTAATAGCGCCACCATGAAACTTTGTAATTAGCTTATCATGGTAAATTTCATCCCTATGCAATTCAATTATACCTCTTCACCAAAAATTCAACACTCCCCATCTTGAAATCGCAATGAATTTCATTGTAGAAAATGGGGCTTTTGCTCAATTTCACCATCATTATCCTACAAATCCCAAATTCTACCAATTATAGGATAAAAGACACTCATTCCAATATTAAAATTGGCGATTTTTAACTCTTGGGTTCAATTTCCTCAATTTCCCATGAATTTCTCC
>JZKD02S2314021.1:180668-206948 GCA_000966675.3 Picea glauca
TTCAGCATTCGTGTTGCAGCAGTCGTGTTTCAGCATCTACGTTTCAACATGTTTCACTTTTGTGTTGCAGCATCTGTGTTCGCTTCCAACAATCGTGTTTCAGCATTCGTGTTGCTGCAGTCATGTTTCAGCATCTGTTCTTCATAACCAATCGATTGCCATCAATGACAACCTTGATCATCTGCGTCATCTCTGTTGTAGCCATATTTCCAACATATTGGAATCCCCTTCAACCTTCCTATTGGAACCACTCTGTGCTGATTTTCCAAATTCAAATGAATAGGTGAATACCCCATTTGTGGTTATCCCATAGCTTCCCAGGTTTTCTTTGGCATAACATTGACTTCAGATCCTAAGTATAGTATAATATCTCAAATATTGAAATATCCTATGTTATCATTCAATTTGAATTCTCTATTGGTTCTTCTCTTCTTTCATACCTAATTTAGTATTTCTACCCCCTCCTCCTCGGGGTTACACTTTTCTAATAAGTTTTGTAGTACTTGTAAATTTTTTTTATCACTCAACAATTTGACACATGCTCCCAAAAATTTTCTTATGTTACTTACTTGTTTTGAAGAGTGATCAAATAATGAAGGCATGCCATATACTAGTATCTCATCCAGTCACTTCATTCCTAAATTGGACACAATATTTTCTTTCAAGATCTCTTTTCTAGCTTCTTTAAATATCTCTTTCTCTTTGCATGTATCAAACTTTCGTTCAGGCGCTGTATTTTTCCTGACCCACTGGTACTAGTATTGATCCTTCTTGGATGCATATTATCATGTCTTATATCCACCTCTAGTCATGATGTTAATCTTATTCTCATCCCATTATCTGTTTTCCACCCCAATCCATTGCACGTTCTGATTAGTCTGGTTCTTTTTGTCCTGTATTTTTATCAACAATGTTGGACAGTATTATGTTTCATGGTTTATTGCGCGATAGTACATACATGTCATGGGTGGTTGTGGGAAGTCTCTTGCATAGTTCCTTGGTTTCTAAAAATTATGACAAATTATTGGTCCTCGAGATCCTCCAAATCCTCTTCCTCCACGACCTCCTCCTCTAAATCCTCTTATGTTTCCCTGATTATCTTTGTGTGGTGTGTTATACTGAGGTCCTTGATTATATTGTGGTTGTTGGTTATTGTACTGCTATGGTGTTGCACATCGTTGTGCAGGGTTATGTTGTCATTTCCATTGAAACTATTGCGCATTATACTGTGGTTGTGTTGAAAACTGCTGCGAGGGATTGTATTGTGGTTGTTGTGCAGTGTTATAATACAGTTGTTGCATAGATTTTCCTATTACATGTTCAACCTACACCTTGTATGTATCTACAATCCTTTGTTTCATCATCTCCAAGGTTCTATAGTCCTTGTCTTCCTGTCCAACTGACTTACAAAAGTTACAAAATGTAATTTTCAGAACTGTCTAGTATTTCTTCATCAAGGGGAAATGATAGGGATCATTCCCATGTGTTTTTCAAATCTCACACCATGTTCCTCCTAAAGATAAAGTGTTTGGCATACCCACTCCAATATACTGTGAAAATAATTGACACTCATTCTTGTGATGGACTTTTGTTCTACACATTGTACACTAGACATCTTCTCCTTTTTCCTTTCCTTTGTTCTAGTTTAGCTAAAATGTTAAGTTATTCATATATTTCTTTAGCTCTTCCACAACTGAATATGTATGTTTCTATTTGTTTTCCTCTAGATGTAAGGCTTCCTTCAGGGCTTCACCCAGACTTTGGAATTTATTTTGTCTCAAAGGATACTTCAATTGTGGAAACAAAGAATTAAAAAGGAAATGCCTATGTTGTGTATTAGTAATAGTGTACTTTAACTTACCTTTCAACCTCTTGAACTTCTGGTCCACTTCACAAACTGATTCTCCTAGTTTCTACTTGATCTCTATCATTTCGTTCATAAACTAGTCTTCTGAAATTCATTTATTATCTGTCTCTTCACATCTTCTATAGTTGTAGGACTTCCTACTGGTTTATTTGTTGAGAGACCCATGTACCAATCTAATGTGCAGTCTCTAAAAGTGATTTCCAATGGTGCAACCTTTGTATCCTCGTCTGCAATCTACTTTGTTTCCCATATCTTCTCATAGATGAACAAATATTTTTCTGGTTTATCGGACTCGTCCCCTCAGAAATATAGTAGCCTAATGGTTGGATATTTTCTTGCCATTGTGAAATTTGTTGAAATATCACCTCCATGTGGTGTAGAGACTTGAATACTACTTGATGAACTTGCACTTCTGCTACTAGACCCGCGTCCTGAAAAATTCTTCTACCACTAATCACTTTATGGTTAACTACTTTTTATTCTTCAGTTTTATAGTCACACATGGGGTTGTGGGTTCCACACTAATTTAGATATGGAATGGAGAGCCTTCTTCTTTGTCGGACCCATAATATTAGGTTTTTATCTCATATGTGGTGCACAATATATCCTCAATATTACCCATAGCATGAAGATCCTCTACCTCTTCCTCATTATTGTTCAAGCCCTCTCGCTCCACTACAACCCTATTCTTATTATTCATCCTATATTGGTAGGGTCATCTACTGCACATCACACCTACATTCCTTATGATATCCATGGTATGTTCATCATCCATCATGATGGGGTCCATTTCCTCCTTCTTCTGGCTACTATGTAGAGCCTTCTCCATTTCTCAGATCTTCCTTTGTGATTCCGCAAAATCCCCCATGCGTGCAAAGTGATTTAGCTACATGATTCCATGGTCATCACACCTTTATCATGTAATAAAATCATGATCGACCAGTAAATAGACCTAATGTACCTCCCTCTGGGTCCCTTCAAGAAATCATGTTATGCAATAGTATATGAGTTTGTTCTATCTACTACAAACTCAATGATAAACTACGTAGTAATGTTGTATAGCCAAAATTCCACTGTGGGTGTGAATTTATTATGAACTTTTTCCAGCTGCACGATATTTTCAATAGTCCACACTACTTTGCCTAATCTGGTTAATCGGATGGGTATCCTTCAATCTTAAAAACCACTCTTGTAATAACTCTAGAAAGAAACAAAAATATGCTTCATGAAAATTAGTAAACATATACCTTTGTAGGTATTAGAGTGACGTATACCTGAAACCCTTATTGTATTTCTATGCGAACTCTAATTGTTTTGTCTCAACCATTTTACAATCTCTTTCTTTGTAGGATTGCATGGCCTGAAAATCCCTTTCTACCACTGAATCTTCTTCACCAAAACCCTTCCTAGCTCTCCTTTTGAGATATAGCTGGCAACATAACCATTTGTTGAACTTATGGGTTGACTCAGGTTCCACCTTAGTTCTCCAACAAAACCATTATCACCATAGGCCACTACGCACCGAGTGTAGAACATAGTCTCAACTGAGATGGTTTACCAGACACTGCAGGACACATATGTCTGTAGTCATGGAAGGGATTGGGGGATGTTCTTTCTACTTAAACGTGCATTCAATTATAGCATTCAACAGATTCATTCATTCATTCATTCATTCATTTACATATTTATTCTAGTGCACATTGTAAATAAACCATTCATTCATATATCTAACCATTCAATCATAACTGCAGAAATATTAAAACATTTAAACACATTGCACACATTGTTTTACCATGGTTCACCCCCCTGGGGATACGTACAAAAAGATGTTCTTCTTCTTCTCTTATTCATAAAAATAAGTTGTGTGCATTAAATCATAATATAGAGTAGTGAGGTGGACCAGGATCGCACCAAGCTCCATAGCTTGTGACCTGATCCTCAACTACTTCAACCTCATCCGATCTCTACAACTCTCAAAACAGACTTTGACTCACAAAGACTCCAAAATAGGTTCTCCCAAAACATACTTGTCGTACACACACTCTCAAGTATGGATTCCTATCATGATCCTATAATGTACCTCATACCCCTTATTTATATTAAAAAAATGGGTTAAACCCTTATAATATAATTCCCAAAACCCTAACCCTAGCATGGCTAGGTTTGTCCACATATTCATTGGATTTCCGCAAATCCTGTCGCACGTGCAAATTTTCCTCAAAATGTGGTGTTCCATCATTCTTGGTATGATCTACCTCTTTTACTATGTTGTTCTCCCAAAAATTCTTACTCCAAAACCCTAACACCCATACCTCGATGTAATCCACCTAATACAATGCATTCCGACGTGTACCACCTGAAAACCCAATTAATAAAGTAAAACTATGAAATGGTCACATCCAAATGGTGGGAGGTTAATATATGTAACCAATGTAAAATATGTTCTGGTAATATATAAGGATTGTTGCATTAAATTTAAAATATAGTTGTAGCATAAATCTAAATGGAGAGCCCATGGAGAGCCCATGGGTTCAATCCTGGGTCTCCCCAACCACAAATGAATTAAATATAATCCACTTTCCAACCAACCACGAGAAGGGGCTTGGTTTATCCACCCAGATTATTTGATTTAAACTCAACCTTTTTTCAGAGTTCGGGGATACGTGCCCAATAAAGTACATCACGTATTTTTATGCAGAGAAGGAGAATTTATTGTAGGCCAGTGGCATGATTTTCAATGCATAGAGACTAGCAGGGGTCTAAAGGTGACTATGTTATATTGAGATGATTTGACAGTCAATTTTGCACTACTCCTACCATGAATCAACAGGTGATGTCCATTTTTTCATCGGAGTAGCTGATCTGAATTCCATTTTTAAAATTTAGGTATAATGATGTATTTATGCCAATTTAATTGTTGAGAATAATATAAAGTATCTCCACTTTGAAGCAGGGCTCAAAGACGTAGTCCATTCTTGGGACGAACTTCGTTATCATGTCTTTTGTTATTTCTCTTCTTCTAATCTTTTCTCCATGATTATGTCCTTTTTTAATTAATCTTGTACATAAGCTTTGATTCATACTCCTCATGCAATTTATGTAATGTCATCGATGGAAAGATCCTGTATCATGTTGGTATCAAAGCGATCTTCTTTGACTTGAATTACGAGTGTGAATGCTTACCAAGGCCAAGCTCAAAGCAAGTGAAGGAAAACTTAAGACTTTCAACCTAGATATTGGATGTGCAACTCTAAGAAGGAAAATGGATGATGAAGAGAGACGTGTTGAGAATGAGCATATTTTTCACAACATCTTCTATCGGATGTCGGACATGGTAGAAAAATTGTATGTAGATTACGAGAAGAGAGTTGCAAAGAAGGATAAGAAGAAGAAAGTTAAAGAAGAGGATAAGGCATCAGTGAACTATGGAATTGGAGGAGATCCTCCTCACCCTCCATCACCATATTCAAGTTTAATCTATTCTTCCTCTTCCTCTCATTATCCTCAGTCTCATCATTCTCATCATTTTAGCTTTCATCCAAGTACTTCTAAACATCCATTGTTGAAAATAGGAGTGAAAATTAATTTGCCCATGTTTAATGGAGAATTTAATGCGAATAAGCTTAATAATTGGATCAGATAAATCAAATTTTACTGCCATGTACAATAGATCAAATAGGAATAGGTGAAGATCTAGTTGTCTTCTCTTCAACTAGAAGGCACAGCCCTTGTATGGAGGGAGAGAAAACTTCAGACACGTAGCTAGCATAATGGTAAACTCCTTTCTCCTTGGTCTGAATTTACCTCTGCGTTGAAAAATAAATTTTATCCCTTGGGTTATATTAAAAAATCCATGATGGAATCAGAAAATATAAGACAGGTTAAATTCCATAGTGTTCATAGTTTCACATAGGAATTTAGAAAACAAGCACTGGAATTAAACATTCCTTTATATTCTCATGAAATGTTGATGAAGTATATTGTTGCACTCCACAATTACATTCGAGTTACATTTTTATTGTTTAACCCAAAAAACTTAGATGAAGTGTGTCTGCAAGAAACTCACCTTCATAAAATGGGAAAGAGTGTACATGAAGACCACCCAAAGAAATTTTCCAAGTTCCAGAAAAACAAGTTAAAAAGGAATGAAAAGGACAAGAAGGTAGTGACAACAAAGAAAGAGGAAGGAAATCCCTCTTGCACACATTGTAAGAAATATGGGCATGATGATGACCATTGTTGGAAGATACATTTAGATATGAATCCTAAGATATTTGGTGGAAAAGGGAAGTTGAAGACAATTGCAACAACAAAATGAGACCTTGGTTCTGATTTAGGTGATGAGGTGAGGATTACAACCATTGGAGTACAAGGTAAAAATTCATATCATGTTGGTTCAAGTTCCACAAGTATGTCTTATGATGATGAAAAAAAATAAGTGAATTATTTCATATTATAGTTGTATCTAAACACACAAATATTGACACTCTATTTGATCTGGTTTCTCAAGTGAATTTAATCTCAGAAACCATTGTTAAAAAGTTGGGTCTAGAAACAAAATATCATCTTGAACCATACCCTCTTGGTTGGTTAACAGATAATGAAAAACTAAATGTTACCAGAAATGTAGGGTTATATTTTTCGTTGCTTCTAAGTTGATATATGAGGTTGATTTAAATGTTGTCCCACTTGATATATGTGGCATAGTTATGGGAATCTCGTACCTTTATGAAATAAATGTAATCTTCTTCATAAATGATAACAAATACCATCGTACAAAATATGGAGTGGAATAAATTGTAAGCGATCACTATACAAAAACAAACACAACTTTTGTTAGTGAAAGCCATATGAAAAGACTTATAAACACTAATAAGAAATAACACTAATAAGAAATATGTACACATGATTGTAAGGGAAAAAGATGATGAGACATATGATGCTTTCAAGGAATGTGACCCCTCTCACAAAGATGAAATGATTGATGTTATATCTAATTATGATGAAATATTTCATAAACCAGGTGGATTGCCTCCCAAGAGGGAGATTCAACATGAAATACATATTCAACAAGATTTCCCTCTTCCAAGTGTGGGCATGTATAGGATGTCAGTTGTGGAAATGGAAGAAATCAAGAAGTAGGTGTATGACTTACTAGACCAAGGGGTCATTCAACCTAGCTCATCTCTGTGTGGTTCTCCAATCATGTTGGTGCCTAAGAAGGATGGAAAATGGTGAATGTGTGTTGATTACCAATCTATCAACAAGATAACCATAAAGAACCGCTACCCTTTGCCTCAGATAGATGATTTGTTGGATCAACTGAAGAATGTAGTGTACTTTTACAAGTTGGATTTGAGTAGAGGCTACCACCAGGTCAGAATTGTAGAAGGCGATGCATGGAATACTGCCTTCAAAACAAAACATGGTCTTTTTGAATGGCTTGTGATGCCATTTTTTCTTTGTCATGCTCCAACGACATTCATGCGAGTCATGAATGATATTTTTAGGCCTTTCCTTGATGATTTTGTGATTGTATACTTAGATGACATTCTTATGTTTAGTAGGACTTGGAATGAACATGAAACTCATGTAAAGAGAGTATTGAATGTCCTTAAAAAGGAAAAGTTGTATGTAAAACTGTCAAAGTGTGACTTTGGAAAAACATCATTAGTTTACTTGGGTCATATTGTAGGAGGTGGTCAACTAAAGAGAGACCCCTCCAAAGTTGAAGTCATTGTAAATTGTCCTAATCCAACATCAACTACAAAGGTTAGGATTTTCTTAGAGGCTCAGTACTAGAGAAAGGTCATTGCAAACTTCTCCTACATTGCATCTCCTTTACATGCCTTAACCAGTGTGAAACAAACCTTCCATTGGGGAGGAAAACAACAAAAATCCTTCGACACATTGAAGAGAAAGATCAACACCGCACTAGTTCTATCTCTACTTGACATTCAACAACCATTTTAAATTGAGATTGATGTCAGTGCCTATGCCATGGGAGTAGTTCTGATGCAACAACATAAGCCCATTTTCTTTCATTTTGAAAATTTTTCTAAGAATGTTTGTAACTATCCTACATATGAAAAAGAACTATATGCATTGGTACAAAGCATGTAGAAATAGAAACACTACTTAATGGGAAAGGAAACAATCATACACATTGATCACCAAACCTTGCAATATCTCCAATCAAAAACCAAGATACAATAGTCAATACACTAGAGGTGGATGGGATTCTTACAACAATTACATTTAGTTATCAGATACAAGAAGGGTATAAGTAACAAAGTTGTGGACATGCTTTCTAGACCTCCTATTTCTACATCCATTGTTTTGAAGAATGGTTCCTTAGCTCATGATAGTTATATTGAAAAATATGCTAATGATGAAGATTTCAAGGATGTATATGAAAGGATAACCTGTGGATCGCAGGTGGATAATTTTTATGTGCAGGATAAATTACTCTACAATATGGGAAAGATTTGTATTCCAGTCAATGAAAGAGTGCATGTAATTAGGGAAGCACACACTTCCCTTGTATCTGGGAATTTTGGGGTAGGAAAGACTATGGAACATTTGAAAAGGTTTTTTTACTAGCCTTGAATGAAATAAATTGTAACCAAATATGTAAATGGGTGTGTATTGTTCTCAACTTGTAAGCCCACTAATAGAAAATTCGGGTTGTACACACCACTTCTTGTTCCTTCTCATCCTTGGGAAATTATTTCCATGGATTTTGTAGGCGGGTTTCCTTTGTATCTAGTGGTCATCAATTTTGTAGGCAAGTTTCCTAATTGTATGTAGTAGTGGATAGGTTTAGAAAAATGTGTGTCTTGATGCCATGTAAAAAGAAAATCACCACTGAGAAAACAACTCATCATTTCTTTCAGCATGTATGGGTCCACTTTGGACTGCCCACATCCATTATCTCAAATCGTGACACTTGATTCCTTGGAGTGTTTTGGAAAATATTGTGGATAGTGATGGACACTAAGCTGAAGATAAGTATTTCTTTCAATCCATAGACTGATGAGACATAGGTTGTAAACAGAACAATGGTTCATTTTCTTTGAGGAAACTATAGAAAACATCCTAAGTTGTGGGATGATTAGATACAATATGTGCATCATGCATACAATTGAGCCTTGCACTCTTCCAAATAAATTTATCCATTCGAGACATGTTTTGGGTATTTACCTAAGGCTCCCTTGCACTTGAAGTTTGGAAAACATGTCGACTACAGTGAACAAAGACATGAATACTAAGCCCACAAGTTCATTCAGAGGATCTAACAGGTACACTAAACAGTCTAGGAACAGTTAGAAAAGAGTCATGGATAGTACAAAGCACGCCACGACAAGCACATAGTTGATCATCAATTTCAAGTGGGAGATCAAGTGTGGATCCACATTAGCAAGGATAGGTTTAAGGAAGAAGGAAAGAATCTCAAACCCATCAGATATGGACCCTTCACCATATTGGATAAAATTGGCACAAACTCCTTTTGCCTTGATCTCCCACTGTACATGCATATATAATCAGTTGTAAATGTAGAGAACCTAAAACTTAATTAGCCTCCAATGATCATGGATCAGCCAAAGAGTGTTTCAGTACCTTCAGTGGACAAGTTTTCTCTTGAGTACTTGGATGAGTTGAAGGAAGATATCATCTTGGATAGAAGGATGATGACTTCATGCATGGGTGATGTAGAATATCTTCGAGTGGTCCTTAAGGGAAAACATCCAAGAAAATCAAGGTGGATTGAGAAAGAGAAAGTGAGGGAGCAATTCCCTCACCTTCCAATTGACTGATGGGGATTTTGGAGGCCCAAAAGCTTCTTAGTGGGGAGGAATGATCTAGGAATATCCAAAAGGGAAAAATTCAAAGTCCTAAAACCTCAACAAAACCAATTCCAAGTTGAATTTCTCATCACAATCTTTCCAACGGTGCAAACAACACCTCAAATGGAGTCCAAAAAAAGAAGTTATGGCTAGTGAAATTTTTGGTCAACCTAGTCAAAGTCAACATGGTGACATCATCATCCGTACTGCTGATGTTAACATATCATTTTGTAGGGATGAAATCATTATGATGTCATCATGATGACATGGAACCACTCAGAGGATGACACGTGGCATGCATTTTTGGTGGCCACTTGGGACAATTAGCGAGTGCCATGTGGCACCCCCAAGTGATGCCAATTGACACCACCCAGGGGCCACCAGATGGAAGTCTGGCACAACGAAGGGTGGTGGTGAGTTGTTAGGTGACTAGAAAGGGTGCAACAAATTAGAGTGCATGATGTGGTATAATAAGTGGGTGCCACATGGCACCCCAAAATTTTCCAAGAATCTCCTGATCCCAAAAAATCAAAATTAAAAAGGGGGTCAACCTTGAATAGGCTGGCACCGAATCAAGAGATTGGAATGGCCAAAAGCCAACCTATGACACCCACATCCTAGCGTACTCCACATAATCTGATGCATTATGGCATGTACCACTCAATAGACCAATTAATATAGAAAAATCTTGCGATGGTCACATCCAAATGACGGGAGGTTAGTATATGTAACCAATGCAAAATGTGGTCGGGTAATATATAAGGATTGTTGCACTATATTTAAAATATAGTTTCAATTTAAATCTAAATGGGGATCCTGTGGGTTCGATCCTGGGTCTCCCCAACCACAAATGACTTAAATATAATCTACTTTCCAACCAACCAGGAGAAGGGGATTGGTTTATCTTCCTATATTATATGATTTAAACTCAAACTTTTAACAAAGTTTGGGGATCCGTTCCCATTATAGTACAACACATATTTTTATGCAGAGAAGGAGAATTTATTTTAGGATAGTGGCATGATTTTTGAGGCAGAGAGCCCAACATGGGTATTGTGTTGACTATGTTAGATTGAGACGATTTGACAGTCGATTTTGCACTACTCCTCGCCATGAATCCACCAGTGATATCCATTTTTGCATCAAAGAAGAAAATTCGAAGGCCATTTTAAGAATTGAGCTATAATGATATATTTATGCCAATTTTATTATTGAGAAGTAGGTTCCGAAGATGTATTCCATTCTTGGGACAAACTCTGTTATCAAGTCTTGTGTTCTTGCTCTTCTTCTCATTTTTTCTCCATGATTATGTCATTTTTTAATTAATGTTGTACATAAGCTTTGATTCATACTCTTAATTCAATTTATGTAATGTCATCGATGGAAAGATCCTGGATTATTATTACATGGAAAACATATTATTCTACCTATGTGAGGGGTTAGGGAGGTTGGTTCCCTAACATGCCCTCCCCCTTGAAGAACATCCTTGTCCTGAAGGATCGAGATGAGGAAATTGTTGCAGAATGGTGGTCGATTCCTAGGTGGCATCTTCTAGAGTTGTATCTTTCCACTGAACTAACACTTCCTTGATGGTGTGCTGATAGAGACAACACTCTCGCTTGTCCAAGACTACTTGTGGCTACAACTAAAGGGAACCTTCTTAATCCAACTCAGGGAGAATGGTTTGAGTTTGACACTTACTTCCAATCACTTTATTTAAGCATGAGACATGAAAAATAAGACGAATCTTAGAATGATTGGGAAGAGCTAACTAGTAGGCCATAGGCCCCACTTGCTTGAGAATTGTATAAGGACAATAAAATTTGGGAGAAAGCTTTTGCTAGTTTTCATCTTTGATTGAAGTATTCTTATAAGGTTGTAGACGAAGAAACACCTGGTCCCTTTATCAAATTGATGTTCAATTCCAATGACCTTGATGTTCTTGTCTCTTCATGTGATTTGGAGACATGACCAAATTTTCATTGAGGGTATGGAGAATGGCCTCTCGGACTATAAGATTTTTGTCAACCTCCTGAACCTTCGAGACATCTGGCATGTATGAGAGAAGTGATGGTGGATTTTGTCTGTAGACTGCTTCAAAATGAGTCATGCGAGTATCTGTATGATAATATGTGTTGTACCATAACTCATCTAGGGGAAACCATTTATCCCACTAATTTTGTTTATCGGATGAAAAACACCAAAAATATGTTTCCTAAAACTTGTTGAAAACTTCTATTTGGTCATGATTCTAGGGATGATAGGTAGTGTTGAGATGCAATTGGGTTCTATAGAGCCTAAAACATTATTTCCAAAAAGTGTTGGTGAAAGTTGGGTCTCTCTTAGAAACAATAGAATGAGGCATGCCATGAAGTTTGAAGATGTTATCCATGAAAATTTGAGCCACTCTGGAGGTTGTGAAGGGGTGTTGAAGAGAACATAAATCAACATATTTGGAAAGATGATCGACTACCACCATGATGATTGACTTATTGCCCGATTTAGGTAAGCCAATGATGAAATCCATAGAAATATCCCTCCAAATAGAAGCGAGAATCAAAATTTATTGGAGTGTGCCTAAAAATTTGACTATTTCCCCCTTGTTGCATTGATGAAAATTGCATTCATCCACAAAGGTGTGGATGTCTTGTTTCATAACATCCAAGAAAAAACAATGTTTTATCTTGTCCTGTGTGTTGGGGTTTTTAATTGTCTAATGAATCGAACAACTCAATTACTCAATACATTAATTGTCAACCTGAGGAAGTCTTGTTGTTTCAAAGTCACCGTGCAAAGTATATGCCGAAAAGAAGTTACAACTAACACTGTTATCTAATCGTGGAAATAAAATACTCATGGTAGACTGAAATGAAACACACATATTGAAATAAAATCACTCTCACACTTGCTAAAATTGGAAATTAAATCACACTTGCATAAATGAAATTAAACTCAGAACTAGATTCACACCACTCTTGGAGAAACTCAAATCACTCTTGCAAAATTGGAACTATATTCTGCTTGCATGAATGGAAACTTAATCTAATTCACTCACTCTTCACATAATAGAAATTAAATCACTCCATTAATATATGAGATGGAATTGAATTTTCTTGCAGAAATCAGAATTACTAGTCTCTAGAATTCGAGGTGAGAATTTTGTAAGTGATTGCAAATTGTGTATCAGCAACAAAATCAATGAAATCTCAAACACTCTGTAGAAGAACATGAAATCACTATTTAACAACAAAATAATAGAAAATTGAAAAAAATGATAGATTACTAATATATATGACCAACAAATCTTTCAAGAAAGTGGTCCCTTGCTTCCTATCAGAGTGTTGGAAGAAACTCAAATCTCACACCATTGGCTCAAGAACATAATGACAATGTTGCCATGCTTTTATTAATTAGAATTCAAGAATTACAAAATAATGGATGGATTTATTCTATAAAAAAATAATGACTAAATCCCATTATGATCTAAGAGGTATTATTTATACATCAGTCCTGCGAAAAATGATAAGATCCAGTCCCCAAGTCCTTGGGCAGCTCAAACAAATTGATGAGTTTAGGAAACCAACCACATAATAAATCTGAAAATTATACCTTTAGAAAACCATTTGTATCTCTCAAATCGTGGATTAATTTGGAAAATGGCCATTCAGAAACTCAATTGGGTTCATCCTGCACAAAACCCATGTTCTAGAGGTTTGGGATTCACCTCCATTCGCTTGAAAATTCCAACACAAAATTGTCTCTTCTTATCTGCCGTGTGTTTGAGTATGATAGTTTGACCACGAGATGGAGTTAACACATGCCAATTGGGTACAAAATGAATATCACTAATCCATGTCATCAAGTCTGGGATTAAAACCCATGTTTTGGATTTCCCACGTGGAGGTGTGCTAGTATGCCAACCATGAGTGCTGCAACTTGTGGAGTTGCAACAAATACCATAATTCTTCTAGCTGACGAGTTGCGACATAAACCATCATTAGTAAAATCATGGATAATAATGTTTAATCTATTAAAAATGAATGGAAATTAGCATTACTTAACCACTAAGGAATAATTAATCATAACATGAAATTCTACAAGAAATTGTCGCAAACAGAGTGATAGAGGAGCGGAAAGCGAAAGAAAAATGAATAGAATGGATATTTGTAAATGGTAATAATGGTGACATATCCATGGCCCAACGATAGGTTTTGGAAACCCTGAATTCCCAGATGCGAGTGAAGAATGAAGCTCAAAAAGAACTGTGGATTTAAGTTCCAACTGTTTCCTCAAATACAGATGACCTTTGTAGTGAAGATATTCATTGTTCCAAGAGTACCATGGAGAAGTTGGAGAATGGTGTTGCAATTGCTCAATCAGATGATACATTTTGGGGTATTGCAACCATTATTGGCGAATAGCTTGGAGCCAATCTTTTATAATGAAGGACAGGGAAAAGAGGGACCCTTCTTCTTCATACTTCCTGGAAAGAGTGTCAACAACCACATTTTTTTTTCCCTTCTTATAAATGATCTCATAATCATATACAAATAGCTTGGTCACCCATTTTTGTTCCTCAAGGATTAAATTTGTTGTTCCAAAAAATACTTGAGGCTTCGATGATCAATTCTAATTTGGAAGCATTTCCCCAATGGATAAGGATGCCAAAGATCCAGGACATGCAGAATAGTCAACATTTCATTTTCATATATTGATTGGCCCAAATGTCTCTCCAAAAGATTTTTTCTAGTGAAGACCAAAGGCCTACCATCTTGCATGAGGACTACCAAAATTCATTTCCTTGAAGCATCACTGATATGGATTTATGAGAGGAATTAAATGAAGCACATATCTATAAAATTAACACAGAGATACATTGAACAATAATAGAGATAAAGTGAAACTTAACTTCTATTCAGTAAATAAATCAGTTGAAACTATAAAATGCAAAATGAAACAATCTTGCTCAAATGGTGGTAGCTAATCTATGAGAAGAGAAATGGAAGCTAGGAACATTCACTTGATAACATTAAAATGAGCCCTCCAAGCCTTTTTTAGCATCAAGAAGTAATAAAAAAATCCTAGACATCCAAAAACCTAACCCTGGGAGATGAAGCACCAAAAGTCATTTGGGCCCTGATGAGGTAATTTGGTACATCAACTTCTTGTGGTCTTAATTTTTGCATACGATCTTCATTTTAGGAGCACAATATCCCATTGGAAATGTGTATCAGTGTGTCACACTCTAACTCTATCTATAGTGTGACTGTGACGAGCCCAAAAAATGTTGTTTAGGGCCTCAAAACAACCCTGGAAGTTTAGGACCCAAAAAGATAGAAAACAATTGCCAAGATGAAAATTGTATGTGAGCCAATTGGAAGAGGTGGGTGGCCACCAATATTCACGTGGATCAATCCTCCCTCCTTAGGTAGAAATGGTCTCCATTGTTTTGATTTCCCCCATGAGATGAGGAAATATCTGTTGAATTTGGCCTTGGGTGAGCCACTTTCCTTGGTGCAGGAGTTGCCCGTCATTGACAACATGATAAATATGAAGCTTTTGTTGGCAAGTGCCCTTTACCTATCTGTCCATGATATGACCAGTGGATGCATGTTCCATGTAGTTAGGGTTGATTTATATTGGTGTCAACTATTCTTCTTCTTTGAGGTGTCCAATAATGGTGGAAAGTATGGCCGAAGGAGGTCGACATTAAATATTGGGTGCAATCCAAGTAAGGGGGGAATGTTGAGCTCAAAATCATTGTCACCGAAATCCTTAGTGATTGTGTAAGGTCCATAGCGGAGTGGAAAAATCTTTCAATGGGGTCTTGTAAGGTGTTCTTTCTGCAAGTGCAACCAAATTTTATCTCCCACCTAAAATTGGTGTGGCACTTCGTGTTGATCATGTAATTTATTGTACTTGGCATTGAATTTATGCAAAATATATTGAAACTATTGGTGGAATTGTTGGATTCATTCAATGAAATGGGTGGCTTTGTCAGCTTCAATTTGAGAATGGGATGATCAACACCCATGTAGTGAAACATCCCTGGGACCCAATGGTTGAAATCCCAACCCCACATGAAATGGAATATGGTCGGTGCAGCTATGTTTGGCTCTATTGTAACTGTGTTGAGCATAGGGAAGACTCTCATCCCATGTGCGCAGATGCTTGGAATTGTACACGCGTAAGATATGCACGATCATCCTATTTACAACCTTGGTTTGGCCATTTGTTTGAGGTTGGAAGGCAATGGATTTGGTGAGCTTGGTGTCCATCTGTGACCAGAGGCTCAACCAGAATGTACTGGGGAACCAAATTTACTGATATGAGATCATGGTGTGTGGTATCCAAAAATGTACCCACACTTGTGTTGGCGTAGAATTGATCAGACCAAGATCCTTCTCATGTTACCAACAAAAGGTATCGAAGTAGTCTAGAGCGCTATAATTTTCATCTTCCTTGAAGGGAAGAAGTCTCACCCAAAGCGCAACCAAGATGAGGAAGATATGGAAGGGTAAGAAGAATACTTAGACAAATTGATACGATCTCAGGATCACTATTAGTCCTGCCTAAGATAGATTAAACCAAGAACTGTCTAAACATTCCTAACCTAGATTAAAGAAAATAGAGTTGTGTTGCATTCATAAAGAAGCTATATCCAATTAAGTATATTTTACATAAAGATAATACAAAGAAACATTGAATATAATATGAATCTAAACATACACAATAATTTCAAAATTCGGGTCTCTCTTTGTATTAGCATCATATGGTTCTTCTCATTTACATGATTCGACTAAGTTACAGAAACAGCTCGATCATGCCAAAGCTAACATAACAAATCTACACTAATGAGAGACAACGTTATCTCAGACCCTTTCTCTTTCAATCATTACAACCAGACATGACTATGTTACAACCTTGGTCTGGTTCCAAACCCAGACTCTAGAACTCTAGCTAAAATTTACCCAAAATGGAAAATAACAACACAGAACTCGAACAAATTCCAAAAACCACATGAACCCTTTACAATCATATTCATCCCATATATATAATCCAATTGGGATCTTTGAGTTTGATACTTCGAATTATTTCTTTTCTTGTTCTTGTTGTAAATTTTTTCTTTCAGGTTGGTGTTGCAATGTCCTTCCAACCATTTTCGGTTTCTTTCTTCATTTTGTTGTCAAGATCCTCTATAACTTGCACATCTTATATAAACAAAACAAAGGGACCAATAGGCTCCGACCACAATCCTTCACTTTCCCTCGAGTCAAATCCTTGGTTCTTCCATGGTCTCTGGATTGGACTGTAGCTTTCTTTTGTCTTCTGTATATGATTTGATTCCATTTTCTTCTTGAGTTATTTCCTTTTTTTGTTCTTCGAATGAAGGGCCCAACTCTGGGACCAATTCTAGGGTTCTCTTCCTTACTCCTTGGAAATTGATGACTTTGTCTTGCCATTTTCTGGCAAGGAGTGAGGCTTCGGCCACAAGCTGTTGAGTCACGTCTGTAATGCATTCCTTAGGCTTGTACGTGACCAGAGAGTTCCACTCTGAGTCAGATGCAGCATCTGCAAATAGGTTGTTTGAACAATAGGTCTAAACTCCCGTAGCTCTTTCTTAGCTACTGAATGTTCTTCGTATAAGGCATTTAGCTCATTTTCTTCTTGTTGGATCTTGTCGAATTTTTCTTGTTGGTCTAGTGGATCTAGGGTGATGGCAACTTCTTCATTGAGTGATTGGATCTTCATGCACAAGTCCTCTAGAGTTTGGTTGTGCCTTGAAATAATACCCATCTAGTCGCTAACTTCTCGAAAGATCTTTGTGCATTATGCAGTCTGTTTGTGCAAGGTTTCTCTTGTGTTATTCCCTTCAAGCATGACTCCCTCCATTTGCTATTGAATCTTCTGGGTTTGTTGTTATGCTTCATGTTGACTCTCCCACAACTGAGCTTCAAGGTTCTCTATGCAAATGGCCAGCTCCAACCATGCTACCTAAAGTAGTTGAATACGTTGCATAGGCTTGCATGTTGCACTGGATTCAGGCAGGTGTGATGTTGTCCTTTAAATCATTGGTCAGGCTTCTGCAAGCTTTTACACTTTTTCCTCTTCCTAGATCTTTGCATACTCCTCCATCTCACGTGCTTGCGTGAGGAGTACTTCCTCCTTAAAAAACTATTCTTCTCATTCAGATTGCTAGAGCCTCTATTCCAGTTGATCAATTGAGGCTATGATAATCCCTACTAGTTGTGTTGTCGGTCATTGAGCGAGGTCACGAGAAGAGGTAGTGGCCTCCCTGGGTACTCGGTTCTGCAGTGAGATTTCATTGGTCATTTTTTGTTCTGAAGGTGTCTCCACCTCTTCCTCCCCTGTAGATGGACCTTGCAGATTTTGTGCAAGTCTCATTCTCACCGTTGATGAAAGGAATGGGAGCATCTTTATTTTCACCAGGTAGAGCTGCACCAGCTCTGTGCACTGTTGTGGGTTATGGAGTACTATCTCTAGTTTCTCTTGCAATGATGTTTCACTCTATCATGATGTAGTTTCAGATTCCTTATGAACCTCTTGTACTTGTTCCTCTTTCTGGAACATGATTTTTGTGGTTCCTCTTCTATGGATGACACTCTCAACATTAACTATTGAGAGAGGGCACTGAGTGCTTGGGGCTTGCGGTATTGGTACAATTTGACTCTCTGTTGAAGGAAGAGTGTCCTAAATAGGTACAAATGGAACAAGTGACTAGCTCAGGACTTCGTGGGTTAGACCATTGAGTTATGGTACATGCTTGGGTAGGTCAGAGGGATCCAACTGCATGGGCTCAGGTACATTGGTTTGTGTCTAGATGGCCATTTCTTGCGGTGACGATGGGGGTTGTGGGGGTGATGGGGGATGCAGTGGTATCTGGTTCGGGGTCATCCTAGATGTCAATCATTATTTGGGTTGCTCGAGTGGCTTCTCGAGTATGAGATATAGTCGATGAGATTGGATGAGGATTCAAAATATTCATTAGGAAGAGCCTTGTCCTAGGTTTCTTAACTAAAGGATCTCGAATGAAAGCATCATTGAGGATTTCATTGACATATTTACCTAACAGGACAACTTGATCTAGAATCTGGGGAAACATGGGCAACATCCTCTTCTTTCATTTCATAGGTTGTGTCTCATCTTCTGAGTCTGAGTCTGTATGCATCGAGACATTTTTCTCTTTCTCCTCTAGGACAGAGATCAACCCTACTCCTGCTTCCTTCCCCTTCTTCTTTAGGATATCCGTAGGTAGGAGGTAGTGCATTCTAGACTTGCATGGGTTTCATTTCACTTCTGGCCATGACATGACTTCCTTGTCAAAGGCCTCCTCATCTAGATAGAACGACAACATCCATGAGTGGAAGTCTTCAGCTTTGACATGCCTGGGGTAAACAAATGTGTGGTGGTGATTCAACCCAAATGCAATGGTCCTCATGTTCAAGTTGAGAAACTCTTTTTGTATGCCAACCTATGAGTTGCATATAATATTCAGTTGTACCACTTCATGAACGCTACATTATTAAACACTGTGTTCTCTGAGTCTAACCTTGAGTGCCAAGGCTCAAAAATCTTTGCTAAGTGACCCTTATCCATAGGTGATAGTGGTATTCCAGAGGGTGGCACCCACTTCATCATAGCAAACATAATGAGCAAGTATCCATAGGTGAAGGTTCCTCCCTTCTCTTGATATTTCTCACATGCTACTAGGAATTCTTCCAACAAATATCTACACCAACTAAATATCACTCAATTGGCACAAAAATCCTCAACTGATAGGGAATCCACCATGCAATCACCCTTGTAATAGGATTGCATCACCTTGCAATCACACAACAGGTTGTCTTGACCATCTATGGTAAAAAGTGGTCAATCTTGGTTGTGCATCCCCCTAAATATTCCATACAAAATGGGTTCTCCCTTTTTCTTCCCATGCTTATTGGGGCCTTGGAACCCTTCCGATACATCCTCTCCTTTGAGGGATATCCCCATGATTTTATGGATATCCTATGCATGAATCAGATATCGTCTATCGAACCATAAGATCCTATCATGCACCCGACTAATGAGGAACTTGGTATACTACACAAACTCACCAGTAGTGCCGAAAACTTACAAGACTCAGAGATTCATAATGATGGAGTTGAAGAGGTTGATAAAGTTTGGATTCAACACAAACTCTATCCCTCCCATTCCATGTGGATCCAAATCCTAGAATGCATTAATGTTCATCTATGGGAACAATACCTGGTTTGTCAGGTCAAGGTCAAGGAGCTTCACTTGCTCGACCTTTCCTTTGAGTTCACCCATGATCTCAACTCGAGGATCACACAACTCATCTCAAATTGCTTCTTTGGAGACTGAACTCCAACTTCCTATAGCTCTCGGCATCATTTCTATGGACTGCTAAAAGACTTATATCGACTGTACTGGGCTTTGGGGTCGTGACTGAGCGTGCAAAAAATTTTCAAGCTCTTTGATAGTTTAGAAATATCGAAACACAAAATAGAAAACAATAAGTCTTATGTTGAGTTCGCATAGCCTTGTAATCAGGCCAAATGGCAGGTTATGTCATTAATCTAAGGCCACTCATGATTAATCCTATAGACACAAACTCAAGCTGTGTTTTCTTATGGGACTATTAATGAGGTAAATCAATCGAGTGATTCTGGATTTTACTGAAAAATTTGATAGGGACGTGGTCGACCTCAGACCTTACCATTTGAACGGTTGAGAATCATAACGTGAATAATGATGGAATACTCACATATCATGGTGTTATGGCATAACAAAAGTTAATATGGGTTACTGTAGTGATCATAAAGACTATGACTGGACAGGGTGTCTGTGGCACATGGACTAAGATTTAGTTTGGATTCTCTCTCCCTCTGACCACAATGGGGTCCCCGTCATATTTAATGACTACATTTAATGTACTCATGGATTTTATGATCCTGTGTTGTAGAGTAATTATTTATGCACAAAAGTGATGCTTATACTCAAAGAAAAACAAAATACATGTCGCGACGCAACAATGCACACTCCGACTTTATTTACTGAATTTAAAGAAATTACAAAAATTCAAATATAAGTACATCCTTTGGACTGGAGCAATATTCCTTTAGCTCATTCCTGAGAATTATAGGGTTTCATGCAAGTGTCATTCACTAATCTTGGATGAAGTATACCATCCAGTTGCGCTAGTCTGACTGTGCCAGAGTGTCAAATATCCACAACTATAAATGGGCCCAACCAATGCATGCACAAATTTCCTAGATGTTTTTGGTATTGATTGTAGTAAAGTAGGACATTATCTCCTTGTGAAAATGCTTTGGTCTTAATATTCCTATCGTGCGAGGCCTTCTACCTGGATTTCTCAATTGTTTGATGAAATTTTGCTAAAAACCTGGTCTCATCGAGTTCCTACAACTCTGTAACTCTCTATGCAACTAATTCATCCTTTGACATATGTGTGACCTATGCGATGTAGAGACTAGGGGTAATGAATTATTTAGGTACCATAGCTTCTTTCCGATAGACTAGCTGAAATGGAGTATACTTGTGAAATTTCTTTGTGGTCATCCTATATGCCCACAAAACTTCTAGGATTTTTTCATCCTAATATTCCCTGTTTGCACAACAAAACTTCGTCAAACCTCTTTCGATAATTTTGTTAAACGCCTCCACTATTCCAATGGCTTGTGGATGGTAGGGGTTTATTTTATGATGTTGGATTAGGAACTCTGTTGTAAGCTTTGCTATTGTACTACTGATAAAATGACCACCTTGATCACTATTTATAGTCCTAGGACATCCAAACCGAGTGATAATGTTTTCAAAGATAAACTTGGAAGTGGTATCGGTCAAACAATTTGAACAGATGTTGCCTCAGCCCATCGTGTCAGGTAATCAGTTGCGGTGATAATATACCTGGCCTTTAAGTGCTTAGTTGTGGGGTTGATAAGTCTAATAAAATCAACCACCCATTTCTCAAATTCTTGCAGATCTTGAACTGGATGAAGAGTAAATTTGTCTCTTCGTGATGGTTTACCTACTCTCTAGAAAACATCGCAAGATATAGTATACTCCTTCACATCTTTGAAGAGCGTGGCCCACCATAATACAACTTGGAGGAATTTCTGCACAGTGGCCTTTCCTCCAGCATGGCCTCTCGCAACTCCACTATGGCACTCCCACAGGATGTCTTGTCTTTCATGGTCCAAAATGCACCTCCTGAGGATACTGTCTAGGACCAACTTATACAATTTCCCTACGATCAATTGATAGTTCATTGCTCAAACCACCATATAGCATTTTTGATTTGTGGAGTGCATTTCTGGGTAGGCCCTTATACTCAGGAAAACGATTATGTCTTCCAGGTATTCTTGTATGACCTCAACTCGAAACAGGTCTGCATCTAAGAGCTTATCATCGATTTCTCCACCACTCTCCCCTGACTCCAATTTGGACAAGTTATCGGGACCCAAGTTTCATCTTCCAAGTTTGATGATCACCTCAAATGAAAATTACTAAAAGAGTAACAACCATCGACAAATTCTTCCTTCCAAGACAAGCTTGTTAACTAGATATTTTAACGTAGAATGATTAGTAAACAATTAAAAATGAGAGCCTAGCAAGTAGTGTATAAACTTTTGTAGAGCATAAGTCATAGCCAAACCCTCCCTTTCTGTGGTTATATAGTTTCATTCAACTTGCGATAGCTTCCTTCTAGAAAACTAGATGGGATGATCCATATTTCCATCTCCTGGTTGTGTTAAGATGGCTCCTAGGGAAATACCTGATGCATCCACGTGCACATGAAATTCATTTTCCCAATTTGGAAATATCAAAATAGGTGTTGTTCTGATCTTTTCCTTTAGGATGTCAAATGCTCGATCACACTCTAATGTTGACTAGAACAATTAAGACTTCTTTAGTATATTTTCCAGGGGTGAAGTAATATTCACATACCTTTTGATGAACTTGTGATAGTGCCCTGTGTGCCCCAACATTGAGCGCAATTGTTTAGGGCTCGTAGGTGGTGGCATATTCAAAATGACCGCACCTTTAGTTGGGTCTACCAACAGTCCTTCTCAACATAATATGTGTCCTAATATATTTCCATGTGGCACATAGAAGATACACATTCTAAGTTTTAAAGATATCTGCAGTTCCCTACACCGATCAAACATCAGTTTTAATAGCGCTACATGTTGTTTCAGCATACTGTACACTGTCCATTCATCCATATAAACTTCTATAAATTTGTGAATAAATTCTCGAAAGTATGCTATTACAATCTGGGAAAAATCTGCAGGGGCGTTCTTTAGACCGAACTCCATCACATTATATGCAAATGACCCCCATTCTATTATGAATGTGGTATTATTTTTGTCTTCTTCGGTAATTATCACTTGGTGATACCCTGAAAATCCATCCATAAATGAGTAAGACTCTTTCCACGCAACCTGTTCTAGCACCTCGTCAGTAAAAGGTGTGGGAAAAGGGTCATCGACATAAGTATAATTAAGGATTGTGTAGTCTACACATACCCTAATGTCCTTTGTACCTTTCTTTCTCTGGATGACTATGGGACTAACCCACTCTACTTCTTCAACAGGAAAAATAAGTCCAGCCTCAAGAATCTTGTCTATTTCTAGTCTATGACTTACAGGTTTTAATCCTAGTTTTAGTTCAATTACCATCTCTCCCATAGCCCCTTTTATCCCTTTTATCTCTAAGAATGTCTTTGGGAATAAGTCCTCATACTCCCGCAACAAGCTATGTATTTCATGGCTAGTTTGCTCCTCCCAGTAATCTCCTATGACAACTATCTTGGGTTGCTCGGTAGTTCCTATGTTGAATTTTCACAAATTAAATGGATGGTTATAAGAGCTATCAGTATGACTGGGCAATGTGTTCTGGATTTCTCTACTTCCTTTTGTTTCCTTAATGGATAAATTTCTCAGTTCTTCTAAGTCATTAGGGTTTTCCAAATCCTTCTTGATTTTATAGAATTCTATGGGTGTCTTGTCCATGTCTAAGTAAATCTTAGATTAAATCACTTGACTATGATTGGCACATACCACTGGGTTTGATTTCGTTTTACAAACATCGATAAAAAGAATTTCTTTAATTCTTTGCAGGACTATCTTAAGCTCAAGGTACTTACTTGTAAAAGAGAATTCCTTATAGAATTGGTCTGCTAAAGTTTTCCAACTGCTAGTCTGCCTTCTAGTCTCTTCATGAATGTACCAAGATTTTGGGATCAGGCCTAACAAATGGGGAAATACTTGAACCCACAAGTGAGATGTTACTTCTGCAACTTGCCACTATATTACACATTGTTCGATATGTATTTTAGGATCAGACTGCCCATTGAATAGTTGCACAACTTTAAAATCCATCTGTATCTCTGATTTTAGTTGCTCCTTATATTGAAATCTACATTGGATAGCATGCTTTGCATCCTCCCAGTTCCTAATTTTTTCTTTGTGACTATCCCACCACTTGACAGGGGTGTCTTGTAGGGTTAAGTCCATAACTAAGATCCTTTGATATTATACTATCTTTTCTTCCATGCTAACTAGAAAATTGCCAAGGTCTGAGGTACCATTGTATGTCAGATGTTCTCTTACCTCAGTTCCAACCCATCTCGTTGTGCTGATAGTTGCACATCATCTTGAAAATATTTCATATGCACCATGTTTCCAATTGTCAAATGCTAGTTCTGAGTCTCCATCCCCTGATTGTATGCTCCTCCAACTTACTAATCCATCGAAAGTAGGATTGATGTAGTCTACTCTCGTTCCTTATGTTACGACGTATAACTGATCTAGATCCTCTCCTTCCATATTGTTCTCCGTTGACTTGGTGTATCAAGGGCCTATATACAGATCCAAGGTCTGAACTAATTTTATTCCTTCTACTTCAAATGTCATAGTATCCCTCTTCAGGTCAATAAAAACATAGTTATCATAAGCCCAATCAATACCAAGTAGTGTAGGATAAGAGTCCTTATCCCCCATGATTTCGATCACCTCGAAATCAACTATAGTCTTTACTCCTCTAACATCTATCTCCACATTCTCCAACCTTCCTATTGGAAAAATACAATATTGATTGGCCATTCTCAATTGGATTGGGGAATATGTCAACTGGGGTTTCCCTAAATATTCTCAAGTCTTTTTAGGAAATATGTTAACATAAGATCCCATATCTAACATAACATCCTTAATCTCAAACTCGTCTAGTTGAGCTTCTAGTCTAAACTCTTTGCAGAATGGGACCCTCACCATCCTATACCCCAACTGTGTATCATGGCACAAACCCTCCCATGGGTCCTAGTGAGGCTCCCATCAGATTGTGAGGAGGTCCCATTCCCTTCATTAATGGAAATTCATTTTTCATATGCCCCTCTGTGTATCATCTAATACACTATACTTAAGTTAGTCCTGGTCTGGGTATCGTCAATTATTGAATATTCTCTGTCAGTGTCAATATTTGTTCTTGTAGTTTCACCACATGTGCATCCGATGGGGGTATGGTCACCCTTAGGCTCCCTGGATATCCTTCCATGGATTCAATCTTCATCGATTGTTCCAAGGCATCTGTCAAGGTGTCTATCTGTTGTTGTGTTAATCAAATTCATTTCAGAGGTATCAATCCATGGATATACCCCTCTCCCTAGTGATATTCATGAATTGGATGCGCTAGCCTCCCAATAGCATCCTTAAACTTCAGAATATATTCCCAAGCTGATTCACCTTCCCTTTGCTGAATTTCATGCAACTTAGATAAAGCTTGTTGTTCTGACTGAGGTAGCTTAAACTATGCTATGAATTTTATCCAAACTTGGCCAAGTGTGAACACCTGTCCTTGCGTTGCTGGCTCAATAGCCTTCATGTACCATTTGAGAGCACAACCTCTCAAGGTAGTCTAAAATTCAACCAGTTTATTTACATCTAGAGTCACTTTAGTCCTCCAAATTACTTCACACATAAACCAATGCTTCTCAACATCCTCGTCTCCTTTACCCCAAAATTTTGGGTATCATGTGATCGAGCCTCCCGAGTTTCCAAGGGATCCCAATATCCTCGTAGTATTTGTGCTCATTGGCTATGACTGACTAACTGACTGAATTGAAATAGGAATAGCATAATAAGGTAGTATAAAATCTACCGTTGGTATAGAAGACACTTGGGGGACGGGTGATTCAGGGTTGGTTCCACTAGCTTCTTGGTGGGTTTGTTTGATCTGGGGGGTCTCGTTCTCATTCTCTTGAGTGGTCTCTTCAGTTAGATTCCCGATCTTTCCTAGTATCGGGGCTTAGTCTTCTCTTTCTTCTGCAAGATCCATGTCGACTTGATATTTGTTAAGAACCAAACATCAATATAGCATAGAAAAACCTTAGGAAAAGTACTTAACGGCTTGAAAAAGACATAATTTCAGATAATAAGCCTCTTCGAGGGGGCAACCTCCTTTTACCCCACTTAAATGTTCAAGTACAAGATGATTCAAAATGAAAATGTCTCCTTGGTATAT
>JZKD02S2314021.1:211071-230685 GCA_000966675.3 Picea glauca
GTTGGCCAAATATCACTTTTGAGTCTTGATTTTGAGGTGGTTCTGCTAGACAATATTTATTCTGTTATATCTCCCAAGTTTCGGCCCTTCTAGGTATGAAACTTTATTTTAGGTATTTCTATGATATTTCTTCTCTACAATGCCACAGGTCTGATCAAAATTGGATGTTCCAAGTGGAATTTACGGTAACTTCCTCACAACTTGCTGATTTTTGGCCTTTCCAGGAGATCTCACTTGTATAGAATGCCCTGCACAAAATGATTGATATCAAATTCTGAAACTCACACCCCAAATACTACAGACTGTCCACGATCCAATGCAACCAGTCCCACTCAATTTGGATACTCCAGCAAGAAGTTATTCTTGTTTTACCTAGAACACCTTCTTGAGACTAGTCAATAAGACTAGTCAGATACCCTATCTTACACAAGGTGTATCTACAAATTTAAGATGACCCAGAAGCTGAAATTTTTACCACAGATAACTTACTAATTTATGTAAATTTCCTCTGAAGTTCAGGGTCTGAAACATTACAAAAAAAAATTTATAGCGAAAATTCCACAATGACTCATTTCGGGATGATTCCAAAACCCTATATTGTATAGGTTGTATCTCAGAAATTATAAGGCCTCAAGAGCTGAATTTTTAATCCAACGTACCTTGATCCGTGTGATAAATACCCTCCAACCGGTTCCTTCTGAAACATTGTAGAAAAAGAGTTATAGAAAAAATTCCACGGTGTCTCAGATGTAGCAGCGAAACCCCAAGACCTTGAGCTCTGATACCATATGTTAAGAACCAAACATCAATATAGCATAGAAAAACCTCAGGAAAAGTAATAAACGGCTTGAAAAAGAGATAATTTCAGATAATAAGCCTCTTCGAGGGGGCAACTTCCTTTTACCCCACTTAAATGTTCAAGTACAAGATGATTCAAAATGAAAATCTCTCCTTGGTATATATAGGAGACTAGGAGGTATAATTACAAATAATGGCCTAAAGCTGACATAATTAAAATAACATTACTAATCTAAATTACAACTAATGGCCTAAATCCGGCATAAATAAAATATCATTACTAATCTAATATGCCCCAATTAAGGGGTAATGAGCCAATATTAGGGCTTAACAATATTCCTTTTCTTCTACACATTATTCTTCTTGTCCACCCTCTTGGGGACTTCCTTCTCTACATGTTTCTCTCTCATTTAGTCTTTGAATCACCATTCTTCCCAGTCTTCTCATCTTCCTCAACTCTTCCTTCTTTCCTTCATTGACTTCTCCTGGTTCGATTTATTTCATCAACACCTTAGATTACTTTATTTCTTTCTTTATCTTACTACACCACCACTTCTCAACTATGACAACTCATTATCTTACTGCACCACCACTTTTCAAGGATCACTCATTCCTTGCATTCATTTCTTTCTGCTCCCCCATTTTTCAAAGAAGCCTCTCCCCTTTCTTAGGCTATGATCCCACCCCAAAGTCACCCCACCCCAAGCATGGGTGTTTAGGTTGTCATCTCAATCGAGGAGATAATCAACATCCCCTCCTCCATCAAGAATACTGTAATCCACAGGGGAATTTATCTCAATAGTCTTTCCCATGTGTATTTCTTGAAATCCTCTTCCGCCCTTGAAAAGGAGTGGTGGTTCTCAACTACAAACTCAATAATGTATCCTTCCAGAGTTGTACTGACCCAGAAATCAATTTCTCGCATGATCGGGCGATCTAGCCGATGAAGCGTTGCAATATTTTCTGTATCCAAAGTATAGGTCTTCTTGACTCATTCTTGGAATTCTGGAGCTTCTTGGAGCCTATCTATCCAATGGAATAGTTCTTCCAGAAATTTAACCTAGAATATCTCGTACTGGTCGCTTGATCTTTCTGAGTAAAAGACAACCTATCTTGTATCTTTCACATATTTACCTCACAACTTTGCTTATTTCCATATGAAAGCATCGCAATTTCTCTCCCACCACTAGTGAATATCAGATAGGTGGATCTATGGAATCATTCTCCCTACATGTTCCCTTATGAACAAGGCCTCAGAAATGAAACCATTTTGTTGGTGCAAAATTGATCAGACTAGGGTCCTTCTCAGGTTACCAACAAAAGGTACCGAAGTAGTCTAGAGTGCTAGAATTTTCATCTTCCTTGAAGGGAAGAAGTCTTACTCGAAGCGAAAACAACATGAGGAAGATAGGGAAGGGTAAGAAGAATACTTAGACAAATTGATATGATCTCAAGATCGTTGTTAGTCTGGAGAAAGATAGATTAAACCTAGAACTGTATGAACATTCCTAACCCAGATTAAAGAAAACTGAGTGGCATTGCATTCATAAAGAAGCTATATCCAATTAAGTGTATCTAACATAAATATAATACAAAGAAACATTCATGATAATTTAAAGCTAAACAGACACAATAATTTCAAAATTTGGGTCTCTCTTTGTATCAGAATCATATGGTTCTTCTCATTTATATGATTCAACGAATTTGCAAACACAGCTCGGTCATTCCAAAGTTAACAAAACAAATCTGCACTACTAAGAGACAAGGTTATCCCAGAGCCTTTCTCTTTCAATCATTACAACAAGAAATGTCTTTGTTACATCCTTAGTGTAGTTTTGAACCTAGACTCTAGAACTCTAGCTAACATTTACCCAAAATGGACAATAACAATATAGAAATCGAACCAATTCCAACAACCATCTGAACCCTTTACAATCATAACAATCCCATATATATAAGATAATTGGGATCTTCGGGTTTGAGACTTCGAATGCTTTCTTTTCTTGTTCTTGTTGTAACTTCTTTCTTTCAGGCTGGTGTTGTGCTTTCCTTCCAACCATTTTCAGTTTCTTTCTTCATTTTGTTGTCCAGCTCCTCTGTAACTTGTGCAAATTCTGTCAAAAAAACAAAGGGCCCAATAACTCATTTGAAGAATATCTTGGCAGTGGCCTCTACTGTGATGCTCTTCTTGTAGGCGACTAGAATCACCATTTTGGAAAATTGATCAACAACCACAAAAACATAGTCATTTCCCTACTTGCTTGAAGGAAGGCCTAACATGTTTTCCATGGAGATGGATTCCCAGGGCTTGGTGGGAGTAGGAAGAGGCATGTGCATGCATTGTTTCTTAGTGGTTGGTTTGGAAATGGAACATGCCATGTAGGACCTGATATGCTTGCTGACATCCTATCAAATTTTGGGCCAACAAAAATGTTTTTGCAACACTACCACTATATTTTCTACACCGAAGTGTCATGCCACCCAACTGTAGTGATATTCCCAAATCATCTTCACTCGCTCACTTGATGGGATGAAAATATGGCCTAGATGGCACAACAGACCATGATCGTGAAGATGGGAATCAATGAGATATGTTCTTGTTCTCAACATATGGTAGGTAGTGGCGAAGTCAAGATCACTCTCCTAGAGTTGGGGCCATCCATAGGTCTCTTGTTCGCGGGAGTATAGCACACTAGTTAGTGTTGTCACTGGAGGTCGACTGAGGAAGTCAACGATGTGGTTGGTGATCCCTGTCTTATACTTTATGTGTCGATATGAGACTATTGTAGGTATGTGGACCACTTATGATGGTGGTCATTCTTCAATTTTCCTTATGTCTGCATGAACTACAAAGGCTTATGATCAGTATGGATGACTATCTCCTTCTCGAGAATGTAATGCCTCCACTCATGACAGGATTGTACAATGGAGTACATTTATTTATCGTAAGTGGGTTACTTGCAAATGGTATATAATAGTGTCTCACTATGATAAGATATGAGGTGTCTATGTTGAGTGAGAACTGCACCCATAACATATTTTGAAGAATCTATCTCAATCTCAAAAGGATGTTGCAGGTTGGGTAATGAGAGCACCGGGGTTGAGCACAAGCATTTCTTTAAATCATTTAATTCTTTTTGTTGTCACTGACCCCACGAAAAAATTTCCTTTCCACCACCCCTAGTCACTTGAATAAGGGCCCATGCAATATGGGAGAATCCAAATATGAACCTACGATTGAAATTTGAAAGGCCTAAGAAGCTCCGAAGCTCAGGGAGTGTGGTTGGGGTTGGCTAGTCATGAATGAACTGGATCTTGTTTGGATCAACATGCACCCCATGTTCATCAACAATATAACCTAGGTATTGGACGATACTCATGTCGAAGGAGCAGTTTTCCAAAATTTCATATAGCTTGTGTTGTCGTAGAGTGTGCAAAACACGGTGAATGTGATGCAAGTTTTCTGCCCAACCTTTGTTGAAGACGAGGATGTCATCGAAATACACCACCAAAAAATAATTAGTGAAAGGCCGCAATATATCATCCATCATCTTCATGAAATTTGTTGGGGAATTTCTTAAGCCAACGAGCATGACCAACCATTCAAAAATACCTTCTTTGGACTTGAAGGAAGTCTTCCATACATCGTTTTTCTCTATTGGGATTTGGTGGTAGCCAGACCTCAGATCAATCTTACTGAAGTATTTCTCCCCCTTGAGCTGGTCAAGGAGATCATCAAGTCAAGGAATTGGGTCCGAGTTCCTGACTATGATTTTATTCAGGGCTCAATAATCAATGCAGAGTCGTTAGGCCCCATCTTTCTTTTTCCCAAGTACGATTGGGACTCCACAAAGTGATGATCTTGGTTGTATGTGCTCCTTTTTGAGCAACTCTTGGATATAGCGCTTGATTTCCTAATTTTCTGATAGAGAGAAGTAATAAAATTTCCCATTAGGTAGCAGTGCATCGAGGGTCATATCAATTGAATGCTTGACTTGATAGTGCAGATGTACCCCACTCGGTGAGGAGAAGACATATTTGTATTAGTTGATGACCTTATCCACTTTCCTTTGTTTCATGGAGAGACCTATCGTGAAGGCCATGGATGTGGTTGCAACCTTCCACTCACTTTGAGTGAGAATAATGAAGAAGACAAACTTGTTGGTCTAAGAGATGACCTTCCTGCATTGCTTGGAATAAATCAAGGAAGTGATAGTAGGTGGGACTACCTCGGGTATCCTATACAATTTCCTGTCAAATGTAATAATAACACTATGAGACCTAGACTTATATACATAATGACGTTTCCATAAATAAGGTTGGCCAAAAATAAAATCACAAACTTCAAGGGGGGAGACATTATACAATACCTCATCTTTGAAGGGCTTGATGTTGTAGGGCAGGTGACACTATTGTCTGATGTGGAGATCGCTCCCTTGGCGAAGCCATCTGATGGTGTACAATTGTGTATGCGGTGTTTTCGGCAGAGCCAACCACTTGATGATATCTGCTGACATGAGGTTCTTTTGGATTACATTATCAATGATGAATTGCAACAGAGTACCCTTCACCCACATCTCTAAATGAAAGAGGTGTTCACCTTCCTTTGGTTCATCAGGTTCACTGGTTTGGATCTTGGTTGTAGACACGATGGCACTGGGTTCTGCATCAATGATCCATCTCCCTTTTTCTAGTTATGAATTAGAGTCGAAACCCACATATGATTCATAGGCTTTCACCTCGACCACCAATGACTACTTTGAGCAACATACAATAGTTTTATGCTAGGGGCTCTTATGGAACTTACACCACTTCACAGTGTATTTATTTGTATTCCCAATGCCCTTCTTTGTTTGCAGGTTAGATTAGTTTTCCTAAGACTATCCATCCTTGCACTGTCCTTTATTATATAGATTGGGGCTTCCTTTTCCATGCTTCTGCTATGAGGGGTTCACAAACCCAAACTGTCACGTCTTTTGTTTAATATTTTGCTTGATTTTGAAAATATATCGATAGGTCGTGCCCAAGGACGAGATGTACAAAAAATCCATTTTTGTCTGGATTTATCTATACTGACTGCCCCAATACTTGAGCACCATATTTCACTTAGAGTATTTAATACCCAACTTGGTGTGCAAGGTATGGAATAAATTGGTGAACTTCGACACTTTTGGTCTCTTTCCTACCACAGTGTGGTCCATCTTGTATATAAGTAATCATAACTTCCAATAGGGTAGTATTGTTCCTTAATAACATCCCTAAAATAACCCCAAGTGGGTGACACTACAAATAATGTAGATTCTTCTGTTGCCTTTTGCTCACAGAAAGTCTCTCAACAAAGTTACTGACTTAATGAGAACTGTGACCTCAAAATGATAACTGTGGCCCAAAAAACCCATATTTTTGCATAAAAAACATCAAAATCAACCCCCAAATAAAAAAAGTGGTGCTACCAGTAGCACCATTTTTTTAAACTAGGTCAAAATTACAACATTTTTCAAACATGGCCTTCAAAACTTAGAGAGTAGCTCAGAAAAACCTTAAAATTAGCACCTAAAAAAATATGTTTTTGAATTATTGTTTTTTGTCAAAATGTTAAAATTTTAGATAATTTGAAATCATATTTTTAGCACTTGGCACCATTAAAGCCAAAACCTCGAAATCAACCATCAAATTGAAAAGTACTACTACCGGTAGCACCCATTCTAAAATTGGGGTATGAAAATGACACATTTTTATAAAGTGGCAAAATAACTCATCATTACTGTAAACTAAATGATAAAATCAACTCGTAAATGTTTACTTTTTAAATATTATTATCACTCAAAGCACAAGGTAATACATAATACCATGAAAATATCACAATATACTTTAAAACTTCAGCGTCACTTTTCAATTTTTGTTTACTTTTAATAAAAAATAGCAAATACAAGTTACATTGAATGAAACATAAATTGTTTCTTAAAAATATTGTTATATTGTCCATATTCAAAACATATGAGCTAAGAAATTATATTATTTTATCCATAATCAAAACATATAATTCATAAAACATAAAAAAAGATTCATAACTTCATGTAAGATCATATGTAAGTTCAATGCTCATTTCTAGTTACCATACAAAGATCATATGGATCAAAAATACATAAAATGTTTCATACACTTATTTAGATTGACTCGTGGTTTTTGAAATACCATCAGAGTCTACATTTCCTTCAGATTAATGATTGGATTAAGATTTAGATGATCCATACTCTTCTCTATTGTTGATGAATGCTCCATCTAAGTCTACATGCATGCCCAACATTTCATATGTCAAATTCCTTTTAGATCTACGAGTAGGTTCAATAGACTACCATATTGCATTTATTTCTTATGGAAGCAACCTATTCATAATGTCTATTGTCTTGAAGTGAAGAGTTCCTATCTTTGTCAAATTAAATTCATAAACAAGTATGTCAACATCATCTAATTTTAAGAGGTCAGTGCAATGATGGGTTGTATTTTGACCCTTTCTTTTTGACTTTCTATTGACATGTTTCTCAACCACCATATTTGTCTTGTACACACCATTGAATGGGTGTGTACTTGTTGCATACCAATGCACTTCAATTGCAATAACATCATCATTTTCTTTCTCAATCTTTATAACCTTTACAATCAAGAATGAATAACCATGTGCATATTCAGTCGCTAAAATTGCAATCATGTTACCCTCCTTAATGTATTTTACTGAACCCATGTAAGCGTCTTCCATGGCTTCACGCTGTGCACGTGACCTTCATAGACCAATATACAATTCTCTTTCCTCTTCTTGTGTAAACTCAATATCACCTTGAGATTCTTGTTGAACTTCAACAATGTTTGTTTCTTCAGATTCATTTGGTATATTTTGTGGCCAATCAAATGGAGTCTTCAACATTGTATCTTCATTTGTTGAGCTTTAAATTATGTCACTTTGAATACTGATAAAATACTCCCACTAAACAAAATCAACAACATCAAATTACTCACATGTATCCTTAATGGACTTTTTTATTTCTTTCAGGCATTCATGATAATGTACATCTCTATTACACCTCCATGCATTATGGATTTCAACAAATGATTGCAAAAATAGTAATTTTAAAGAAAACATTGGATGATCTAGAATGAACTTCAAAAATGCTAAACCTAATGAAGGTCCCCATTCTGTAGTAGTTGAATATTGTTTTCCCCACATAAGTGTTTTCCCCACATAAGTGTTTTCCCATCAATTTTTTTGAAACAAAATTGGTGTTGGAAGTTAATGTCATTAATATGATCAATACATTTTTATTCACAATGAGATCCTTGAATAAATCTTTGCATGTCAACAATCTCTTCTAATATATGAAAAAGAAGGCTCCCGAATGTATTAATGATGGTAGGCTTCCAACATTTTTCCTCTTCAATGTGTTGGATTACTGAGAGGGGGGGTGAGTTAGTAATAGAGAAATTTAATCCTTTTTCACCACAAAATGAAAGTGTTATATCAATCTAGCATTATCATCCAATAGTTTTAGATTAAATAAACAATGAAAAAATGAGAAATCGCACACATACATTGTACACCAGTGTTTTACGTGGAAACCCAAAGCAGGAGAAAACCACAGAATGTTTTTTATTATATTTCATTAATAATTACATGAAATTGGAAGGAGTCTCCAACCCCTAATTTCTCAAGTTAAAACTTCAGGGAAACTCCAACTCCCCAATTCTATGGCTACAACTAGAAGAAGGCTACAACCCCTTATGTTCTCCAGCTACAAATGGAAGGTCGCTACAACCACATGTTATTACCTCGTCCAACCCCCTGTACGTATAAGTAGAATGATGGAACCACTGTCACACTATCACTGTGAGATATACTACTGTAAACTTGTACCAATCAACCTACACCAAACAACATGTACCAACAAACTAAACCATGAATCAACCATGCATCAACCTATACCAAACAACCTGTAATCACCCTGTACCATAAACAGGTACATCAACCATGCACCAACCTATACCTCAACCTGTACCATGAACAAGTGCATCAACCATGCACCAAACTTGTACGAATAACCTGTCACAACAACATGTCCAAACAACCTATCACAACAACCTATCTCATCAATCTTATCAACCAAATCATATATACTCACCAAGATCAATTACCAAGACAAGTCTCAAAGATGTGCATTAACCAAGCATAACACAACAAGTCATAATCATCACCAAGATCAATATGTGCTTCTAATAATATACCAATACAATTATGCTACCTCATCCATAAACCATGTGTCAACAATACTACTAACAAGTGCCTCCAACCATGTATTAAGTTTATAACAATCATATATCAACTACTCATCAACTACGACTCATCAAGATGTACCAACATCATCAACTATACACCTAATGTATGTGCCAACTCATCAACTACTTGTCTCAAGAATGTACCCAACATGTACCTCTACCAAAATCCCTCATCAATTTCATCATCCAAATCTGATTTGTAACTTTGTAATAGACCTAGTGTATATGATCACATACCTGCAAATATTCCTTAACTTTAACAACAAGAGACTAGCATTTTCATCAAACTTTACTTTAGTCTCACATAACTAGTTTTGTATTAGTCAAAAACCCTAACTTGAAATAATCATAACTATGTATTTGTAATGAATAACTATCTGAAAATATTACACAATGTTCTTCAGTGTGTTTTATGCAATTCCTCCAGGTTTCACTACTTGGAACCTCTCGGAAAAGGAGTTATAGAAAAAATGGCATACCTTGTTGAATTATGTTTTATTCTAGATATCGAACTTGTAGAGCGTGCCCCACATAGAATATTTGTTTATGGATATGAAAATTGTACACAGAATCATATAGACTGTACTCTAACCAAAACATTTTGTCTTACACAACTTGGATCTTTTATGAATAAGTTATGACGTTTTTAACCGAAACACATGTTTTATACTAGTTTCAGGACTAGCCACAAACCTTATTTTCCACGACGTGTAACTCGAAAAATACAACAACCCACAAGATGATATTTGTACCACAAATAATTGGATATGTTTCCTCAATGGCCTCCCAATCATTATAGAAAACAAATTTATTGCGAAAATGGTGAGATGACCTATAAATAACATACCTTAGAAAACATCATCAAAAGAATTTATCCTCCCTTGAATTTCGACCTTCTTTACTTCACCTTCCCTCTGAAATTCAGCTTAGATATCCTTTGGTTACCTCAGTCACTTATAGATATTCAATATTCTCAAGTGTGATTAAAATGAGAGAGTCTTTCCTCTTATTTATAATTTCATGTAGCTTCCTCAAGGGGTTACCTTTTGCCCATCTTAACCCACTTTCCTTATTTTAGGGTTAACCTAATTCTAACCACTTGTTCACTTAGTAATTTATCCATTAACTTTATTATTTAAATAATTTATTTTGTATCCACTTTGACTTATAGTAAACTCATAACTTCACTTTACCTCAAGGGATTACCTTCTAACCATCTTAAACCACTTTCCTTATTTTAGGGCTAACCCACTTCTAAATGACTTATGAGGGTTCTCCAACTTCACATGGCCATAACTCTCTAACAGTGAGGAGTTATGTGATGTTCCACATACCAATGGAAATGGCATGAAATTTACTATCCATATATAATAGTATTACCTACAAACATATCAAAACTCATACCATTATCTATCAAACAAACTTGGGTCCATTACCCAAACCTGGGTTCTCCAACTTCACATGGCCATAACTCTCTAACCGTGCAGAGTTATGTGACGTTACACATACCACCGGAAATGGAATGACATGTACTATCCATATAGAATAGTATTACCTTAAAATATATTAAAAATCATACAATTATACATCAAACAAACTTGGGTCCATTACCCAAACCTTTGTGCTATCGAAATTCACTGCCGGGATTTCTCCAAGGATTGACATAAATAACTAAGGGTTGACATCAATATACAATATCACTCTCCAATGGTTGAAATAAATGACAACCAACAATCCATCAACCTAAGCCAATTGTTTTACAAAGTCCCCCTTTGGCATTGATGGCAACACTTAGTCATGATAAAATTCATGCTTATACTCCTCATCAATGTTTCTATCTCTCCCCCTTTAGCATTGATGGAAACCCTTAGTCATGATAACATTCATTCTTATACTCCTCATAAATGTTTCTATATCTCCCCCTTTGACATCAATGGAAAAGGGTATCTCCCTTTGGGGATTCTTCCCCTGACTGAACTCTCCTTGGGTTGCTCCCCCTACCTACATGCCTTTGTGCTCTCTCTCCAAGAATTTATATCATGCATCTGATAAATATCCCCCCATTTGTCATCAATGGAAAATGTATCTTTCCATCTGGGGTTGCTACCCCTAACTAAAATGTCCTTGGGGATACTCCCCCTGACTAAACTCTTCCTAAAATTGATCCTCCAACCTGAACTGTCCTCTTCATTGTGCTTCCTCGTGTAAATCTAAGACACATAAGAGAAGCATTCAAAAACATTCATTTTGGAGTAGAAATTACTTTGAGTCTCTGGCAATAATACTCAAAGGCTTACGTTGGAAACGATTTTGTAAAGATGTCTGCCACTTGTTATTTTGAGCCCACATATTCAACTATGATGTTCTTCTCTACAACCTGTTCCCGTAGAAAGTGATACTTTATTAGAATGTTCTTCTTCTTGGAGTGCATCGCCAAGTTCTTTGAGATACTGATGGCACTTGTATTATCACAATATATTGGAATGGGTTCATCATACTCAACTTGTATATCTATCAAAGTTTTCTTCATCCATAGAACCTAAGTACAACATCCTACTACTGCAATATACTTTGTTTCGGCTGTAGATAAAGATACCGATGATTGTTTCTTTCTTATCCAAGATATTAAACACTCACCTAAGTAGAATGTTGTTCCATTGGTGCTCCATCGATCATCAATGCAACCTTCCAAATCAGCATCTATGTAGGAAATAAGTGATAGATCATTTCCTTTTGGATACCATAATCCAAACTCTTATGTTCTTTTGAGATATTTGAAAGTCCTCTTCACTGCTAATACATGTGATTCCTTTGATGTTGCTTGAAATCGTGCCACTTGTCCAACTACATGCATTACATATGGTCTATATGTTTTCACATATATTAAGATATGAGTCATTGACCTATATTTCCTCTGGTCTGTAGACTTTGAATCATCATCTTTTCTCAACTTGCAACTGGTTTGCATAGGAGTGGTAACTAGTTTGCAATATTCCATTCCGAACCTATTTATCATTTCTCTGACATAAAAATTCCTTGGTTTCTTTGACATATCTGAAGACCTAGAAAGAAGGATATTTCTCCAAGTAATGACATTTCAAATTAATTTTTCATATCCTTTGCAAATTTCTGGCTTAACGTGTCATTAGTACTTCCAAAAACAATATCATCAACATAAATTTCAATTAATAAAATACTACCTTGAGTTACCTTGATGTAGAGGTTGTTTTTTATGCTTCCTTTCCATAGTTCGTAGAGAGTTTTGGAATCTGTGTTTTTGAGAATTACTCTATTTTGAATGTGAAATGTTGTATGCATTGCATGTGTCCAAAAAATATATGTCAATTTTGAATCCATTAGCATTGTTCGAGCCATTTCCTGTGTAATTATCATCCATTATGATAATGTTCCTTTGTCTTTGAACCACTCTCTGAACCAATCTATGAATCCATGCTCTCATCCAGTGTCATATATCTGTCCAAACCTGCTAAGTATTCTTACAAATCCATCTCTGGCCATATTTTCTGAGACTCTACTTGTGCAACTATCCATAATTTTGACTCATTTATCACTATACTATCATGAAGTCTTGATTAATATATCAAACTGTACTTCTACTAACTAACTGCTCTGGATATGTCTTGTCAAACTCTGCAAGCTGCTTGAAGGATGGTTCTTTGGTCTATCACAACTATCACATAGAATCCCCCTGTCTAATATTCATATTACCTGGGATTCTCTAAGCTGGATGACTCAAAACAATTCCTGCTTTGATGTGTATTCATCATCATCTTAATTGGTAGATTCATCATCATCTTCATTGGTAGATTCATCATCTCTCTGAGCTCTGAATTATTTATTTCTTTCTGTGGATTCATCTTTCACTACAATGCCTAAAAGTAGAATCTTGTGAACCTGTTCCTTATTTACCTGTCCTTCTTTTCTTTCAGTTATTTTCCAAACCTTTCTGTATCTGACATCTTTCTTTTTCTCTGTAGATTTTTTTTCATCTCATTTTATTGCCAATCTTGCGATCTCTGGGACCTAGTATTTGTTCACCTGATCTTCGTGTTTTATTGTCCACACTTTCTTACATCTGATATCAGTGTTGTCTTTCATGGAAGTATCGATCATGCTTCTACAATCACTAGCCATGTTTCCATAGTTATGACATTAGTAACATTCAATGTTACGTGGGGCCACATAGGAATTTCTTGCTTGAACATTTCTTTTATAATCCCTGCAATCTGTAACCTTATGTCCAAAGTTAATACAATAAAAACAATGACCATAAAATAAATTTGCAGACATGGGAGTGAATGATCTTCTTTGTGGAGTAATCCTTTTGAATTTTTTCCTTGATTGATCATGATCATGATTGAAGCTTCTTTGTGGGTTGAACATGGGTGGTCTTCTTAAAGATGTATCTTCAATAGTTTTCTTAGATTCTGGTTGACCATGATTCCTTCCTTTGAGTACTTATGCATAACTCTTTCTATTTTCTTCATTCTTCTTTTCTAGCAACCTAGAGTGCCTCTCTTCATTCTCTATAATTGGTGTGGATGTTTTTGTCTCTTTAACGTTCTTGTTGAGATTGACAATTTTACTTCTCTATGTGACATCTTCTTCTTCAAGATTCTCAACCTCTTCTTCTTTCTTCATTATCTGAGACTTCATGACTTCTTTTGTTCTTTTCGCTTCTTCAAGCTGAATTTTTAATGTGATTATTTATTCTTCAAGTCCTTTCTCTTCTTAATCAAACTCTGTCTCAAGATGGTTTAGATCGTTAGTTATTTCCTTAAGATGATTTGTCAATATCTTCTCTCTCATTTCTACTTCTTCCTTCTGTGCTTCTATGTTGGCTTCCAAATATTGCTTTTGATATTCATGATTTTCTTCATTCTTTCTGGCTTCTTCTAGCTGAGTTCTTAAGTTCTCGATGACCTGTTGGGATTCTTTAAAAATGTGAACACTTTCCTTTTGTTTCATCAATTCTTTCTTGAGTGACTTGTTTTGTTCTCTTAGTTCATCTAAAGCACTAATCAATTCTGCTTCATAATTGTCTTCCTTTTCAATTAGTTTTTCCGTCTCATTTCCTTCATGGCATTCTATTTCAAGATGTCCACATTTTTCATAATTAAAGAAAAACAACATACCTATGGTGATTATGTACTCTTCATCTTCTAAAAATGTATGACATGGTGAACATAATTCTTATTGATTTGTATCTACATCTTCTTTGACATTTTTTGAATCTGCGATGGTTGAAGTATATATGTCATGTAACTTATCCCAAAGTTCTTTGGCTGATGAAAATTTACCAACCTTTTCTCTTATCGGATTAGTTAATCCTTCCCAGATGAAATCCATTGCTATATTTTTATTCTTCTTCAATTCCTTCTTGGCTACAGTCTTTTCCCTTTTTGAACTATCATATCCTGTAACAACTGATAGCCAAATATAATGTCCTTGTGCTTTTAAAAATACTTTCATCCTTCTGCTCCACATCTCATACTTAAAACCATTCTAACCATTAAACATTAGTACTAAATTCTTAGAATAATCCATGATCTCCTTCCAATGGTTAAACTATTTCCTGAAGTAACCGGATCTGATACCCATTGTTGGATTACTGAGAGGGGGGTGAATCACTAATAAAGCAATTTAATCCTTTTTCACCATAAAATGAAAGTGTTATATCAATGTAGAATTATCATCCAATAGTTTTAGAGTAAATAAACAATGAAAAAATGAGCAATCACACACATACAAAGTACACCAGTCTTTTACGTGGAAACCCAAAGCGAAGGAAAACCAAAAAATGTTTTTTCTTATATGTATTTAAGAATTACATTCATTGGAAGCACCAACTTCCTTTGTTTTCCAGCTACAACTGGAAGGAGGCTCCAATCCCCTAATTTCTCAGGCTACAACCTGAGGGAAGCTCCAACTCCCCAATTCTATGCCTACAACTAGAAGGAGGCTATGACCCCCTATGTTCTTCGGTTACAACCGAAAGGCCACTACAAAAACATGTCCTTTCCTAGTCCAACCACCCTGACATATAAGTAGAATAATGAAACCACTGTCACACTATCAATGTGATATATATTGATGTAAACCTATACCAATCAACCTGCACCATACAACATGTACCAATAACCTGAACCATGCATCAACCTCAACCTCAACCTATAATGAACCTGTACCATAAAAAAGTGCATCAACCATGCACAAACCTCCAAACAACCTGTAATCAACCTGTACCATAAACAATTTCATCAACCATGCACCAACCTGTACCTCAACTAGTACCATGAACAAGTGCATCAACTATGCACCAAACCTGTATGAATAACCCGTCACAACAACCTGTCCAAATAACCTATCACAACAACTTGTCTCATCAATCTTATCAACCAAATCAGATCTACTCACCAAGGCAAGTCTCAAATATGTGTATTAACTAAGCATAACACAACAACTCATAATCATCACCAAGATCAATATGTTCTTCTAATAATATACAAATACAAATATGCTACATCATCCATAAACCATGTGTCAACAATACTACTAACAAGTGACTTCAACCATGTACCAAGTATGTACCAATAATGTATCAACTACTCATCAACTATGACTCATCAATATGTACCAACATCATCAACTATACACCTCATGTATGTGCCAACTCATCAACTACTTGTCTCAACCATGTACCCAACATGTACCTCAACCAAATTCCCTCATCAATTTCATCATCCAAATCTGATTTTCAACTCCGTAATAGACCTTGTGTATATGATCACATACCTACAAACCTTCCTTAACTTGAACAACAAGAGACTAGAATTTTCATCAAACTTTACTTTAGTCTCATATGACTAGTTTTGGATTAGTCAACAACCCTAACTTGAAATAATCATAAATGTGTACCTGTAATGAATACATATCTAAAAATAGTACAAAATGTTCTTCAATGTGTTTTAGGCAATTCCTCTAGTTTTCATTACTTGGAACTTCTCAGAAAAGGAGTTTTAGCAAAAATGACATACCTTGTTGAATTTTGGATTATTCTAGAGAGTGAAATTGTAGAGTGTGCCCCGCATACTACGGACTATGATTCTTTTACCTTTGGTATTACTAAATTTGGATCTGTTATGAATAATTTATGATGCTTTTACCCGAAACACCTGTTTTAGACTAGTTTCAAGACTAGCCACAAACCCTATTTTCCACGGTGTGTAACTCCAAAAATAAAATGACCCAAAAGCTAATATTTGTACCACAACTACTTTGATATGTGTCCTCAATGTCCTCCCAATTTCACAATATGAATCATTCTAGAAAAAAACTTATTGCGAAAATGGTGAAATGACTTGTAAATAACATACCTTAGAAAGCATCATCAAAATAATTTATCTTCCCTTGAATTTCAGCCTTGTTTACCTCACCTTCCCTCTGAAATTCATCTTAGATATCCTTTGTTTACCTTAGTCACTTATATATATTCAATATGCTCAAGTGTGATTATAATGAGAGAGCCTTTCCTCTTATTTATAATTTCATGTAGCTTCCTCAAGGGGTTACCTTTTGACCATCTTAACCCACTTTCCTTATTTTAGGGTTAACCCACTTCTAACCACTTGTTCACTTAGTAATTTATCCATTAACTTTATTAGTTAAATAATTTATTTTTTATACACTTTGAATTATAGTACACTCATCATTTCACTTTACCTCAAGGGGTTACCTTCTAACCATCTTAAACTAGTTTCCTTATTTTAGGGCTAACCCACTTCTAAATGACTTATGAGGATTCTCCAACTTCACATGGCCATAACTCTCTAACCGTGAGGAGTTATGTGATGTTCCACATACCACCGGAAATGGCATGACATGTAATATCCATATAGAATAGTATTACCTACAAATATATCAAAATGCATACCATTATCCATCAAACAAACTTGGGTCCATTACCCAAACCTAGGTTCTCCAACTTCACATGTCCATAACTCTTTAAGCATGAGGGGTTATGTGATGTTCCACATACCAACAGAAATGGCATGGAATGTAATGCCCATATAAAATATTATTACCTTCAAATATATTAAAACACATACCATTATACATCAAGCAAACTTGGGTCCATTACCCAAACCTTTGTGCTACTGGAATTCACTACCGGACTTTCTACAAGGGTTGGCATCAACCAGTAAGGGTTGAAATCAATCTACAATGTCACTCTCCATTGGTTAACATCAATGGCAACCAACAATCCATATCAACTGTCCATCAACCTAATCCAATTGTCTAACACAATGTTACTAAAAAATGACTAAAAATTTGATCAATATGATCATGAGTGTGTCCAACAAGAAGGAAAAAAAACACCACCTTTTGAAATATTCTCATTTCAACAAGCATTCTTAGATATCCAAAAACAATTTGATTTTTATTTTCACGACTAATGTTTTCCAATTGTAGGTAGAGAACTTGAGGAAGATTTTCAGACTAGTGAGTGAGCACATGATGATTATGGTGATGGTCATATTTGAATATTTATGAATATTTGGAGCTGTGAAGTAAACCCTTGGACACATTTTTCCATTGAAAACCATACAACCAACCAAGTGAAATTGAATGAAATTCTCTTCCTGTAAATTTTTGGGTGTATAAAAGAAATGTGGTAGAAGTGTTTTCCTCTGGTCCATGCCATCAATTATCATACCTAAATATTTGTTTGGAGCATCATAACACTTCTTTTGATGTTTGTACAAATTTTTCCTTTCACTTGATTGTTGATTCTGGTGTTCTTGAAGTGCTTTGACTATGGAATCTGCACATAACATAAAATGAAAATATTGATCATATCTTTTCATAGTTGATAACTATTCAATTTAAAAAAAAAAAAAATGTAAATACATACCTCTTTCCGCCCCTTGAGATTTATCTCTTCTTTATTTAAGAGTAGCACATATACTGCGAATCCCCATCCTTGACTTCTGAGGAATACGGAAATTCTTGAATTGTTTCTTCCATATTCTTGTAAAATATGCATATGTAATAAATTACCATTTTTTTCAACACCTTCAACATATCCTTTGTACAAGTTGTACATTTCCTTTCTTAAGAAATTATCTGGAATATGTATTGTGTCTCTATCTAGCACACACTCTCCATATTTTGGAAAGAAATCATGCATCCATGACAATACAATGTTTGTTAATGGCCCACTCTCTCATCCATGATGTACCTTTGAATAATATGAAGGATATTTTTCCAACCTTTTTTGGATTCTTGATAGATGAAGATTACCAATTGAATGAATTTTTTTGAAAGCCTTTATGCAAAGTAAAATATTCCCAATGCGATAATCATATCCTGTATTGGTGGATATCATGCACCCCATAAAATATGAATTTTGCATTCTCTTATTCATTGACAAATATTTCTTCCTTTTATTCAAGGCATACATTCAATCCATTCTTTTCAAACAACTATTTTGACAACATTCACTTGAAATCAATTCACTTATGGAAATTGATTTAGTGAGAAATTAATTCCTAGACCTTGTATAACTAGAATGCTTTAGATTGATATAAAAAGGTCTAGGCCTAGTCCTAGACACAATGTTTCTTTGCAATTTCTCCACTATTTCATCATCCTCACTAGAAGGATTATCCTTATCACCAAAAGGGATACCAAGAAAAACGTTGTCAGGATACTAAACTAGAGAATGTTGATCACCTTGATTTGTTGTAGCTGAATGATTGAGAACATGATCTTCATTCCCAGGTCCATCATATTCATTGATAATATGGTTCATGAGAGGAATATAAAAATCATTAGAAACATGAATACCATCCTCACCAATGTCATTGTATCTTCCATGAAAATATTCATTTGAAGGAAAATCGTCATCACCCATAAGACTGCCAATGCCATTAAGATTCTCACTTGGAGAAAATTTTCCATCATCATCATCGGTACCTTGAAAATATTCATTTAGATGAAAATCATCATGAACATTATTTCCACCATTTACATAATCATCTTCATTTCTTTCAAAATACCCACTCGAGTGAAAATTTTCACCATCTTGCTTAGTTCCTTGAAAATATTTATCAGTATCTTGAAAATCCTCACTTAGAGGAAAATCAACATTATCAACATTGTTTCCTTTTAATTTATCACTCGGGAAAGAGTGTCCACCAATGACATAATCATCTTCACTACTTTGAAAATCCCCACTTGAGAGATATTATCCATCATCCTCATTATTGGCTTTAAAATCCTCACTTGGAGGAAACTCTTCATTATCCCTCTCAGTGTTGATACTGAGAGGGGGGTGAATCAGTATCAAGTAAAATTTAAAACCTTTTTCAAATTATACTTAAACCATTCAAATATATCCAATGAGAAATGAACAATAGTATAAGAGTTACACCAATACACCACAATACACCATGCACAATATATGAG
>JZKD02S2314021.1:238834-267902 GCA_000966675.3 Picea glauca
GCAATGAACAATAGTATAAGAGTTACACCAATACACCACAATACACCATGCACAATATATGAGAAATAATCAATAGTTATTGTTCAAGGGAAGTAATGACTTCCAAAGGAAGCTAGAGCTTCCAAATGTAAAGGGAGGGATAAACCTCCAAGAGGAAGATACAATCCTCCAATATCAAGAGAGATTTTAACTCTCTATCGTTGCCCCTTCCTTCCACCCAAGAATATATGAGAGATAATAAAACTTTACATTAAATCATCACCATCAACTAATCATCACATAGAACCTGATAATGCTTCCTGAGACTTCTTCAATTTCTACAATTCTTCAATTCTTAGAGTACTCTGATACTGTATATAATATTACTCAATGTATTCTCTAAAACTCCTCCAATTTTCACTCCTTGAATCCTCCCCAAAAAGAAGTTATAGAAAGAATGGTAGACGTTATTCAATTCTGGTCTATTCAGGAGACCGAACTTGTATAGAATGCCCCATGCTCAATATTTAACATCCGATTCTAAAACTTTCACAAAAGAAACTAAATTTTGTACTCTTTCCAATGAAATTTGTCCCATGTCATTTGGATTCTCGATGAGGAAGTTATTATTGTTTTACCCAGAACACTTGTTTATTGACTAGCTTCAGGACTGGTCACAAACCCTATCTTCCACAGAGTGTATCTCCATAATTATAGTGAATGAAGAGATGAAATTTTTACCAAAGGTACCTTGATATGTATTCTCAATACCATAGAGATTTTACTATCTGAATTGTTCAATAAAAAAATTTATATCAAAAATGGTAAGATGACTTGAAAATAACATACCTTAGAACACATCACCAAAAGACTTCATCCTCCCTTGAAATTCAGCCTTCTTTACTTCTTATTTCCTCTTAAATTCAACTTGTAGTAAAATCAATGTATAATGACATTTATTTATACCATTTATGTCACTTCATTTTAACATTAGGGCCGACCTGCCACTTTCTTATTTTTTAATTCTTTTGTTTAATTATCTTCAGGGCCTACATGTACTTCCTTCTTCAATTCACTTTGTCATCTTCAAAAATTCATTTCTCCTCAACCATGAGGATACACATGACGTGCCACATACCACCAGAAAGAACATGATGTATACTATCCATTCATGGGTGTTGTATATGCATGTGCATTGTCCTTCATGTCCAAATACCTTTATCAATATTGTGGTCCAAAACCCATGACTAGGGTTGACATCAATGACAAAAACCAATATTCCAACAATCAGTACCTCGAAAATCCTCACTTGGAGAAAAATCATCATCACCAACATTGATTCCTTTAAATTCCTCATTCTGGAAAGACTATCCAACATTTCCATAATCGTTATCATTACTTTTAAAATCCCCAGTTGGGGCAGATTCTTCATCATCCTCATTCATGCCTTGGAAACCCTCACTTGGAGGAAAATATTCATTAGTACCATCAAAATCCTCACTTGGAGGAAATTCATCATCACCAATAGTGTTTTCTTTTAATTCCCCACTCGGGAAAGAGTGTCCAGCATTGTCATAATCATCTTCACTACTTTTAAAATTTCCACTTGAGGTAAATTCTCCATCATATTCATTGGTGCATTGGAAATCTTCATCGGTACCTTGAAAATCCTCACTTGGATGAAAATTTTCATCCCAATTATTTAAACATTGATCATAGTCTCCACTTTGACCTACATTTTGATAATTTTCACTACTATTAAATTGTTGAATAGATTTATCACCATCGTATTCCTCCTCTTTATCATCGATGCCTTCAAAGCCCTCTTATTTAGGACTTTCACGAGGAACATGTTGAATACAATTTCTTGCAATATGATCAAACTTATGACTAGATAACAAATATGAGGCCTCATTTTCATTACAAGCAATCCTATCGCATTTCCTAGTCCCGACAGAAGAGGTATGTGAACAATTCGTTGATGTATTAGAAATAAAATCTTATTTATCTGATGAAGCCATCCCTTCTCTATAAGAACATATAATGATACAAATGCTCACCCTCCCAATGATATTCTTATAACTTGCATAATGATAATTTCCCTCTAAATCCCCCCCCCCAAAAAAAAAAATCTGCCCAAAAACAATTCCTCCCACAAATATTTCCCCAAAACCCCCCCCAAAAATTTCACCGCAAAATATTCCCTCCAAAATTTTCCCCTCAAATTTTTCCCTCCAAAATTTCCCCCTAATTTTTTCCCTTTATTATTTTCCCTTAAAAATTAAAATCAACTTTTACTCTTTTATTTCCTTATTTACATGTTATATACAATATTTCTCATGTTTATTTATTTATCCCACATTCATTAAACATAACGATGATCCATATAATTTTAGGTATATATGTAGACAATATACCTAATTTTTATTTATCCCACATTCATTATACTAACAGTAATTTATATCATATGTGTTATATATACATAGTCTTGTTTTATCTTTTTACATTGTGTGATATCTTGGACAATATTCCTTAAAGGATTTGGAGCAAGCTACAAGGGAGAAACATCGACAAGACATCCGAGGTGAATCTATCATTTTAGAGGTTAGTTACTTTTTAAATTCTTACCATTTACCAAAACAACAATTATAATATCATCTTTGAATCACATAATAATTTTCATGCGAAAAAAAAAGCCTTACATTTTTTAGATGTTTTCTATTTTTTTCTAAAAAAATCCATTTTTTTTTTTTAAATGAGACTTTTTTCAAAACAATTTAACAAAATCCTTAATAGTTTTTGAAAAACAAAGAAAAAAAAGTCAAATTTAGGAATAGTTTTGTAAAAACATTTATCTTTTTTTATTGTTTTTTACTTAGATTTTTTTAGTTTTGGCCCATGGTGGTTAATGGGAAATTCTTGGGGCTTGGTCGTGGGGCTGGGGAAATGTCGGGCATCGTCCCAGCCCTCCCCTATGGCTAAGGCATGGTCCCAAGGGACAATGCCTTAGCCACAGCGGGGGTTGGGGCAATGCATGCCCCACGGCCAAGCCCCGGGCACACCCAGGGCTTGGTCATGGGGGATGGGGAGATTCCCAACATCACCCCAGCCCCTCGCAGCTATGAAACAGTCCCACAGAATGTTTCCTCATGCCCTTGAGAGAATCGTACCTTAGTCGCGGGGGTGCTGGGGCACTCGGGGCTTGGCCGTGGGGGATGGGGCGATGCCCGACATCGCCCTAGCCCAACCATCCTCATGGAGAATTCGTGGGCACGCCCACAACTTGGCCACGAGGCTAGCCCCTCACGGCCAAGTCATGATTCACAAGACCGTTCATTAGCCGCAAGGGGGCTGGGGTGATGTTTGACATCACCCTATCCCAACCAACCTTGTGGCCAAGCTATGGGCATGCCCACAGCTTGGAAATGGGGTTGTCTAGGCTATAGAGATGTTGATCATTGCTCCAACCCCCCACAACCAAGGTACAGTCTTGACATAAGCCTACTAACCCCATGGGTAAAAACAATTTAAATATTGGTCAAAAAAAATTATTATTTTTTTATATTAGTTCTCATATTCTATGTTTTTTTTTAAGTTTATTATAATGTAAAATGCCAATTTTTTTTATTTATTTATTTATCTTATAGGAAAATGACCAGAAATAGATTATCTATGAATATATCTTGATCACGACCTGCAATAATGGCATCTAAAATTGCAACTGGAACCTCCATGAATGTTAGGCAACAAAATGATAGCATAACACCTGAGCTATCAAGAGAAATGAAGAATGTAAGAGAGTGGAAATTTGTGGAAGTTGGAAACAAGATGAAATATTATTGGTTTTTTAAATACAAGCAAGGAAACACTGAAGATCATATATATGTGTGTTGTGATGAATTAGAACATGCGCAAGGAAATTATTAGGCACTTGGCTTGTTACGAGATATATGTTTGGTGCCAACCATAGATATTGTTTATGAACTTGTCAAACGAAGAAAAACTTATATCAAGTTTAGATAGTGTTTCAAATTAAGCAATTATAACAATAATGAATGTTTTTTCATAATTATGTGCATCCATCGCTGATGACATTGAGCAAGACAATGTAAGTTTTTTATTTTTATTTTTGTGTCATTTATTATTTTTAGTATCATGATAATGTTTTAATTTTATTTGACATGAAAATCTTATATTTTATTTTTACAGGATTTTGCTGAACAAATTTCACATATGCTAGTGGGGATTTACAGTACATAGAATAATATCATGTATGTCATCAACGCTTTTCATATTGAAAAGACACAAGAAGGAAGGAAAGAGAAACAAAATTTAATGGATGTTGAACCTACAAGAGTAGACAAAGAAGAAAGAAAAATCCTCATTCTAGAAATCCTAAAAGGGTTGCATTTGAAAATGAGGAAACTCCAAATGAATATTTTTTTGAGATCGGTCCCAATGAGGTTATCACTCCTTCTAGAAAAAACAATAAACAAGATAAACACAAAAGAGATATGGATGATGATGAGTCTATTCCTATTGATTATGAAGAAATCAATGATTTAGATGAAACACATTTAAATCATAAGAGGAAGAAACCAAATATTGATAATGTTCAAGAGCCCATCGTTAACTCAGAGTATTATAGTGAAATTCATAAAGGTAGAAGAGAAATAATAACACCAGGTGTTGATCTAGAGGATGGTATTATGAAAATAACACAAAATGTCATTTGAAATAGAATGAGTACAGAGAAATTAGTTGATGATGGCCACACATTTCAGTGGAATGTGAAACAACTTTATAAACCCACAGAAGGGAAAGAAAAATATCAAATTAGAAAAACACATCACTTGCATATTCACAATTTGAAAGCATTCATTAGGTAAAATCCATATGCACATGTGGTTGAATACCTAGTTCTTGCTGACCCAATGGAATTCCTACGAAGGAATAATTTTATAGATCAAAATGTTTTGACTACAATTATTATGTGATTGGAGGAAATCATTCTGCAGAGGCTAGAACAGAATTGATGCAAGAATATTCCAATAATCCTCTTTTTGAGATAGTCAAATGCATAATTTATGTTGGTTTAACAGATTCAAAAGAAAATTTATTGGCATGGGATCATAACATAGACAAGGAGTACATAATGTCTATGAATTTCATTCAAAGGGTGAGATTTATCCAAAATGAATTTTATGAAATATGTCATGGGGAGAGATCAAATGTTGATGTCAAGTTTTAGAAGCAATGTTGTGTGGAAATAGGATTCCCACTTGATGATGAAAATACAAAAGAAAATAATCGTAAAGGAAGTGATATATTTAGAGTTGTGGATAGCTATTTTCAATTGGGATTTAGAACTGGACTGGTATGGGATTTGATAGATGATATCTTCACCCTATGGGAAAATATTAGTATAAAAAATTAGAGAGTTAATAAGGCTAAACCATTGATATGTGGCACAAGTAAGATAGGTCCTGACATAAACAATCTTCCAAATGATATGACTATAACACCTTGGAGATAAATACAAGGAGTGAAGGACGATAAACTTATCATAACTATATTATCACGTGTTAGGTCGAGAAAATTTTCAACGGAAGAAATGTGTGATGAATTTAAAAAGTAAGTTTGTGAAGTTATTTTTATTTATGTTAGGACAAGAAATTAAATTTTTTCAATTTAACATATCAATGTTCTAAGTATTTTGTTATATATATCATTATAAAATTATTATTTTTTATTTAGTCACAAAGTGTATATGAGAATACAAGAGGAAATTCTCAAGATGTTGAATGAAGAAAGTAGGGATGATGTTAAACTCAACTATCCAGATTCAAGCTCTTCAATAGTATTGAAATAATTTTTTGTTGCATTCAAAAAGGTATGTTGATTTATTACATTCATATTATTCATTTCTAAGTTAATCTATTTCTATTTTAATAGTTATAGATATATAACTATATGCTTGCTTGTTTCATTAAAGATGCCAAAGAATAATGCAAATGGACTACCTGAAACTTTCAAAACTTTTATTCAAAAATCCATGTTTGAAAGAGAAAGGAGATGTGTTCAAAATGTTCAAATTGATGACACCCTTGATCACTACATTGGGAATGAGCTTGACACTGTTCAATATAAATTGATATTATGTGATTGTGAACAACTTGCAAACATTGTTCCTAAAAAAGAATAATCCCTATTTATTGTGGATATCCCTCATGGTTATAATATCCAAAACATTGGATATGACACTAAGCCTTATACTTACCAAGCTTTCAATAAAGTAGTTATGTGATTTATGGAAGTTACAACATCACCATTTTGGATATTTCTAGTATTTCATTCAGACACACAACAAATATTAGTACAATCACGCTTCAAGGGAAAGAAAAGACAAGGATGTAGTTTATTTGGTAAGATATTGAAAGTGTATGTTTAGCAATTAAGATTAGAAAACAATTTTATTAATTTACAATTTAATTGAATTTGCACTTGTTTATGTTACAGGCACAAGCCTAATATTCAGAGCTCCAATAGAGAATCATTTAAACGTTATTTATAGAGTATACATCTTGCAACCTGGACAAAATATTATTCTTATAATTCTATTATTGTCAATGCAAAGGATGGAGAGACTCCTAGTAATATATTGGTATACAATGTTGTGGTTAGAAAGCTAACATATGAGAGATGATTAACATATGAGGATAAATATTTGAAAGGAGAGATGATTAACATTTATCAAAAACCACAAGCATTAATTAATTATCTTAGAGATACATTTCCAAATGAACGAGATTGGGTTTTGGATTTGTTCTCGGGTTCAGGTAAGAATTATGATCTAATATTTATGAAATCATACTTCAATCTTATTTTATTTTTAATTTATGTCTTTTTACAATATCTAACTTCATTATTTATTTTGTATTTGGTGATTAGGTACAACATTAGCATGTTTCCTACAGAAAGGAAGGAATTGCATAGCCATTGAAAGTGACCTAATGCAGTGTAGTTTTATTCAACAAAGAATTAATGATATTCCATCTCTTCCATATGAAATGAAAGAAGTTGGCTTGAGGAAAGAATATTTTATTGAATCAAAGGTGGAAAAATTGTCAAAGGAAACTCAAGTACCATTAGGAGGAATGATTGGAAAGGATCACTTGTGGATATCAAAGAGTCAACGGAAGAACAAAATGACACAATGGAAGCACAAAATGATGTCAAAGAAGATGATAATGTGTCTGTTAAGAATGACGAATTTGGGATATATGATATTGTTGATTAGTTTTAAGATTCCCTTGAAGACGATGCTCAATTTTGCAATTTTTTTATGAGCTATAATTGTAATGTTTTGACTTTCAATTTTTAAAATAAGAATAAAGATGTATCTATTGTTATTTTTTGATGATTTTTTTATTGTTTTTTTTCATTTTATTTGTATTTGAATCACTATACATTGGAATTTGTTATTAAATTTTGTTATTTTTTTCTTCAAATGTATAAAAATATGAAAGAAATGATATTTTTTATAAAATTTTGACTTGTTTTGTTCAGTTTTGTCCATAAAAATGTTTTATTTGACATGGTATTTTAAGGAATATGTACCAAAATGTATATGTTTTTTATTATATATGGCTATAAAATGTGTATTTTTTTGCTAAATATTAAAAAACAGTGTTATTTAACTACAATTGTTTTTGATTTATTGAAGTAAAGGTAAACGGTGTGTTAAAAATGAAGTTTTTCACTATATTTAAAAAGTATGGAACAATAAATTAATTAAGGAAACAAAATTATATGAAACTTGTAAATTCAAAAACGTAAATGGTAAAAAATATTTTTAAGATTGAAAGAGGCATGAAAAGATGACTAAAAACATCGTTGAATAATAATAAAAAAAAAATAGAAAAAATGAAAACAGATGAAAAATAAACATTTAAAAAAATAATGTGGAAACATCGCGGATCAAAAAATTTAAAATATCGAAAAACCACTTAAAAATGGAGGGGGGGGGGGGTGCTACTGGTAGCACCATTTTTAAAAACGGGGTAAAAAATCGGACCCCCAAAAAACAAGAACTCTATAGAGTTCTTGTTAAGTTGGTAACTATGTTTCCCACCAATCTTTGAAATGGGGGATGGGCTTATGGAGCAAAAATGTAATAGTTTCTCTATCAAAAAAATTATGGACAAAAAAACACCCTTCTAGAAGGTTTAACCATTTGTCTACAACATCCGCATATATTTGATCTTCAAATATAGGAATATAAAAATTGATCAATACCTTGAAGGGGGTGGCGCCTCTACTGGAGGAATATGCGTTGCCTGTTGGTAGTCGTCGAAGAATTTGGGAAAATTTATCCATCCTTGCATTGTTCTATTGTGTGAGGGCTTCCTTGAGAAACAGTTTAAAGGGATATCTTGCCCTATCATCTTTATTTTCTTCCCCCATGGGTGGTAGTTGGGTTCGGCGAGGCCAATGTTGCAAAGGATCAACTGGTTTGAGTCCCTATTGCTTATACCCTACCCTCATTGGGGACATGCACAAAGAAACAAATTAAGAGAAGACCGCTTTGATACCACTGATATGGATTTATGAGTGGAATGAAATGAAGCACATATATATAGAATTAACATAGAGATACAATGAAAAATAAGATAGATACAATGGAACTTAACTTCTATTCAGTAAAGAAATATGTTGAAATTGTAAAATTCAAAATGAAACAAACTTGCTCGAATGGTGGTAGCTACTCTCTAAGAAGGGATGTGGAAGATATGCACATTCTCCTGATCATGTTACAATGAGGCCTCCATTCTTTTTTTAACATCAATAAGTAATCATAAAACCCTATAAATCTAAAAACCTAACCCTAGGAGATGAAGTGCCAAAAGTCTTGTGGGCCCCAATAGGGTAAGTTGGTACATTGACTTCTTGGGGTCGTAACTTTTGCATACGAACATTGTTTTAGGTACATGATAGCCCATCGGAAACGTCTATCTGAGGAATACACATTCTTCTTCACACTCTGACTCTGTCTATAGTGTGACTGTGGTGAGCCCAAAGGCCTCAAAATGGCCCCAGAAGTTCAGGACTCGAAAAGCTAGAAACAAACTACCAAGATGAAAATTGTATGTGATCCAATTGGAAGAGGTGGGTGGAAACTGATATCATATGAATCAAACACATTCCAGGAAAAAAGTCTTTGTGAAGTCAAGAAGGTTTAGGAAAATATTTTTGCACATAGCCTCTTTCAAGGTGTGGAAGGTGTTAGCGTCACCATTTTTCTTTCCATTTAGAGTCAGTTTTGAGTCACGTTATGACCCATGCGTCCAAACATGTGAAGTCAAGTATGTAGCACCATGAGTTTGAAGTCAGGAAATGGCTGGTTGGCCCTTGGAAATGGGAAAGGGTGTCAGAGTCGGGAATTGTATACGTGTTACGGGCATGTCTTTTCCCAAAAGGTCAAATCCCATTAAGAATCCAGTCTCTACGTGCCCAGATCAAGTAAAGTGGTTAGTAAAGGTTGCATAGGAAAGTATAGTAGTTATTATCATTTCATCATGAAGGCCGAGAGAATGAAAAATCACAGCGTTCGTATCAGGCATGCCCAACGATCCTTACCACCTGCATCCTACACGCATGGATTTTCCATGGAAAACCTACAACTCGAATTGAGACACCTCATCGCCATAAACTCATTGTCCTTCAGTATGATTTCTTTCTCTAGCTTGATTCATTATAAATATCATATTCTCATCATTTTCCACAGTCATAGAAGCAACCCAGAACTCTATTCGCGATTCTCCTTACTAGTCCATCTCGTTCAGAACCCTCCCTCCTATGCATTTGTTGAATTCAGTGTGAGCAGGATACTCCTCGGTCACTCCATGATGACCTCTCAGAGCATAGGGAAGGGAACGCGGAGTAGGAGAACTAAAAGATCCAAGCCACAAAAGGATCGGGATTCATTCTCGCCAGCAAAAGGCATCCCCAAAGACACGAAAGAAACTTTCCTCTTACCTACAGAGAAGACCATATCAGATCACGAAAAAAACAAAGCAGATAAATTCATACAGGAAGGGGAGTCGGTAAGAGCCCCCTCCTCCCAAAAAAATCTGCCTCGGAGGAGGGGTAGGCCAAGAAAGAACAAAGAGATCATGAAATCTCAAATTGCAGAAGAACCATGCATCAGATTGATAGTTGAAGAACTACTCAAACGCCCCATCCAGTTAGAACCTGCTGGGAAAGCGAACCGTGAAGGCAAGAATAGGGCAAGGAGAGACGATGTCGTAGGAGAAAATGAGGAAAATCCATCTCAGCAACTGAAACAAGAAAAGATGGCTATTGCCGAGCTCTATCAGGAAAATAGGGAATTAAGGCGACAACTAGCGACAAAAACCTTGGAAGCATCAACTACATAGAGTCGTGGAGGGAATGTGGCATGGATGAAAAGGTAGCTCAGAGAGGCACAAGACATTTTTTTACAGTTGTGAGAGGTGCAAAGGCTAGCAAAGAAAGGCACATGGAGCATCCCAAAGAATGCGAAGCAGTCGAAAAGGAAATCTGTGTGGCTCTTGCCAGCGCATAGAAAGAGAAATTTTAACAGGCGACATTTCATTCAAGACAGTTTTGAGTAACATGTGTTCTCTAAAGTATCCTACCATTTTGATAACGACCGCAAGAATAGAACAGTTGTTTACTGCGCACAGTTCTCCAACAAATGGGCACATAACAAAAAGCGAAGTCGATATTACAGACAACAATATTTTAACAGGCGCATGTTCGCTAGGACACCTAGTCAAGAATACCGCAACACATATTTCCCCACATCGGATTTTTACCGACGATCTAAAGACAGTCATTAGAGGACAGGTGTGATTATTGCCTATTTTTGGATAGTACCATGCAAAGAGTCTCTAGCGCATGTGGCGCATTTTTTTAGTTTAGGTTTAATAGTTAGAAAGTGGGGCAGTCCAAACGATGCCCTTGTTTATATATTTCATCTTTTTTATGTAAGACAGGTTGGTTGGAAAAAATTGGGTAAACAACTGCTATTGTATGTAATCTGAGTTTTTGACCAAAATTTAATGCAAAGGTCCTGTGACTTGATGAAAAGATTCTAGTTGTGATAGTTGGATGTATTGTGTTTCTTTCCTTGCGTATGTGTTCCCTGTTATCTTTATTTCATATCTTGTATTGTCTATTTTGGAACAAATTTTCAAACATGTGGATTCCCTTGATAACGCTCCTTGTTCATGCCACTTAGACAAAACGTTTTCTTCCAAATATAACTCTAAATTCATCCATAGCGATGCTCCTGAGTTACTTCCTGTAATTTGTCCCGCCACATTACGGTTTTACACTAAATACTATTGCTCGCCTAGCCTTATCCTCCGAAGTTCAGTCACCAACTCATTTCCTCAAATAGACTCCATAGCCCAAGTTTCACTTCCTTGTGCCAATATAACCAGAACCCATTATCTTAAAGGTATTTAAATCTAACCATTGCTCCCAAAGTGATATCCTGCATGGGGACCGTGTCATTTCCGAGAGATCCCTCTCTAGATCCAAAAGTCTAGTTTTGGATCTCAAATTTGGTTGAAAAAGTTACCTAAGTCATTTGTTTATCAGCCGGACAGATTTACAGAGTGCTAACATTATGGCGTCGTTGTCGGGGATAAACCTAAAAATATTTTTCCTGGGAGAATGACAAACGTTGCAGTTTGACCCCTAAGGGTAACAGAGGGACAAACACCCAGACCGAATGAAACCGTTACCCTAGCGACTCCAGTCCAAACAATCCAGTAGCCCTAAGTAGGACTACTCAAGAAAACTGGCTCCAAAGATGTTTTACACTAGAGCGAATCTTGACCCAAATCCCTCTGAGCTTGTGTGCGATCCCGAAAAGATTATGTGCAAGGCTAGAGAGCAGGCACCAAACCCATTTTATTCCCTGGAAAAAATTCTTTCCTTGACCAAAGACGACATGTAGAGCATTGACGACCTTGAGTTTGACACACTTTTCGAGCAAAATATGTTTAGGTCTAAGTCAAAAACCAGTTTGGACAAGACTATTTTCAGCCCGAACAATTTCCAATCCCTGGTGACAAATAATATCCCCCAAAATCTGAATCCCCCTAGGGCTATGGCTGCTAGATTCTCTCCCATCATCTTGTCTTCCCAGTTATATGACTTGACTCATAATTACAACCAAAGAATCAGACTCTACGATGCTGAGGGAAATGTTTTCATTGATAGACACCTGGACTGGTTTAACAACTTTGTCGACCTGGAGGAGGTGGACTACACAAATGCAAAAATGAGGCTTTTTACACAAATCCTTTCGGGAGATGTAAGAAAGTGGTTTAGATCCCTCCCACCCATGATCATTCGAGACTTATCCACATTTGAAAGTTCATTCCTAAATAAATGGGGGGATAATAAAAACCCTTTGTAGTTGCTAACACAATTCAATAATATGAAGAAAGCACCGGAGGAGACAGTGCAAGAATTATCGGCTCGTTTCTTCAAGGTGTACAACTCCATCCCGTAGAAGTAAAGCCCCCCCCTAGTGCTGCGTAGTTGTGGTATGCAGATTCCTTCGACAGTGACTTTGTTCTGTTGTTAAGAGAAAGAAGATCAGCAAGTCTAGATGAGATGCACAGCATCGATGTCGTGGTCCTTAGACGAAAAATTCGACATGATGATGAAGAACATGTAAAAGTTGATGGAGAGAATTTCCATGGGAAAAAGGCCTGTTGCACGAGAACAAAATGACCCACAACCCAGAAACTAAAATCTCTGAGGGTTCAGATTCCTCAAATCAAGCAGTGAGACCCATCTGACCAGCAAACAAGACCTCCTTTCTAGAACAACTATGCAGACGAGGATTTCGACCAAACTTTCGATGACCAGATGCATTATTGTGATGACAAAAACCCGCACGTGTTATTGACAAAGAGAGAGAATGATCAATGTATGCGCCGAAACAAAGACTTCGCGCTGGAAACTGATGATGGTATGATACTTGAAATAGATGATGCACCATATTGGGAAACAAAATAATTCAAGAAAGGTTATCAAAATGCTACCATGCAGTTCCAGAAGAAGTACAACCTCCAAAGAAAATATGTACCTTCCGAGCTGCAACAAACGAACTCCATAAAGAAACCTATAGTGGACACACCTTCCATGAACTGACCAAGACTAGATAGCGTGACCAAGGACACAATAGAAAGGGCCAAGTCAAAGGAGGAGGTCCTCAAGAAAGCTTCGAAGAGAGGCCAAGAGACGAGTGGAAAAGAGGTAGAAAAAACATGTTCCCCTTTTAATTTTGAACACCAAATGGCCAAAATCAAGATCTTTGTCCCATTCAATGAGCTTATTATAAAGGTTGAGTATCAGGAACAAATCATTAAAATGTTTAAAAAGAGAGGGACCCCCGATACTCTGAACATTTGAGATAACCAACCTGCCATCTTGTTTGGTCCGCACGTTGAAGAGCCAAGCGATGTTGAAGATGTCCCTCCTTTCTATGTCCGTATGAAGATCCATGACCTGATACTGCATAACACCATGCTTGATTCTGGCGTGTCACACAATCTCATGCTGAAGGTGATCATGGATGAGATGGGTTTAGAGGTCACTAGGTCTTACAAAGATATTTTCTCTTTTGATTCAAGGAAACTTAAATGCTTGGGCCTTATCAAAGACCTGGTTGTATCGTTGGCCCAAATACCCGCTAAGAACATGGTCATGGATGTAGTCATCGCAGACATACCCCCGAAGTTTGGCATGTTGCTCTCGATATCATGGGCTGCAAAGTTGAAAGGTACCTTACAGATGGATATGACATATGCTACTATCCCTATCTTCGGCCATGACAGAAGGCTGTACAGAGAAGTACTGTTGAAATATATGGTAATTAGCAAGACGCAGCCCCACAATCATCCTATATATGCCATTGACACTGAAGTGGGTTTGTCTATATTCTACAATGACTTTAGCTTCGGATAAGAAGAATCGACGACCATCACAACATCTGATGAGAAAACCGCATGGGAAAAAATAGAGTGTGGCGACCCAGAAGAACGCGTAGAAAATGGGGTGTGGAACATGAGTTTTGATGGCGTAGTCAACAGAGAAGGAGTTGGGGCTAGTATATGGGTGAGCCCCCCTAAATCAAGCACAAATTTGTGTTCATACAAGCTCGCATTTGAATGCACTAACAACATGGCTGAGTATGAAGCGTTGATCTTGGGCTTACAAGTTTGAAAGAATTCAGCATGCAGAAGATAGCAGTGCGCGGAGATTCCGAACTAATCATAAATCAGGTGAAGGGTGTGTATCATACCAAACACCCCAGACTGCAAGCATACAAAAATTTGGCTTTGGACCTTCTCGAAGGATTTTTGGAGTACGACCTGACTGCTATCCCCAGAGAACAAAATTAGATCGCCGACACGTTGGCCATCTCAGACTCGGTTTTCAATATTCCCATTCTTCCAAATAAAATATATGAAATGGAGGTCAAGTACAAGCCAATAGTGCTTGACAACATCAAACACTGGAAGGTGTTTGATGATGAAAAACAGGTGGAAAGATTCCTCCTTATGAGTGACGAGTTCACTAACACAAACATTGATGAGGAATACTGGGACGATGAAGATGAGATCGCAGATGCACGCAGTAACGATGACCCTTTCCAAAACCATATCACGGGAATGGATATAATTCAGCTAAAAAAAAATATTATTCCAAAGAGGTTGGTTCCACTAGAAAATATGTTTGACAAAAATGATGTGGATAAGAAACCCAAGATCACCGCAAGAGAATAAGACATGGAGGACTACAACATCGGGACTGAGGAAGATCCGAAGATTGTAAAATTATCAAATACACTCATTCCAGAGGTCAAGCAGGATTATGTAAATATCATGAAGGATTTCCCAGACGTCTTTTCATGGAGATACAATGATCTGAAAGTGTATGACATGAAGGTGATCCAACATGTTATCCCTCTCAAGGAAGATCAAAAGCCTTTCAAACAAAAGCTGAGACGGATAAATCCCCTCTTACTGTGGCTGATCAAGAAAGAGGTAAAGAATCTTTTCGATGCCAAAATTATTGTTTCTTTAAGATTCTCGAAGTGGGTAGCTAACCTAGTACCTGTAAGAAAGAAAAATGGCGAGATAAGACTATGTGTAGACTTTCGAAATTTGAATAAGGTGTCTCTCAAAGACCACTACCCCCTTCCCAAAGTGGAATACATCTTGAAAAAGGTAGTGGGATCTCATAAGATGTCCATGCTAGACGGGTTCTCAAAATATAACCAAATCATGGTCCACCCGGACGACAAAGAGAAGACGGCCTTCACCACTCCATGGGGAATGTTCATGTACGCTAAGATGTCATTCAACCTAATGAATGTCAGTGCCACCTTTTAGAGGGAAATGGACATCGTGTTTGCTGATGAAAAGGATAAATTCATCGTGATTTATCTGGACGACATCACAGTGTATTCTGCCTCCGACAAACAACATCTCGAGCACCTGAAGAGGGTTTTCCAGAAGTGTAGAAAGTTCAGCATATCAATGAACCCAAAGAAATCACATTTCATGGTGGAGGAAGGAAATATTTTGGGGCACATCATTTCCAGAGAAGGCATTAAAATAGACCCCAGTAGGGTTGAATGGATTTTGAAGATCGGTATCTCGTGCAGTAAAAAGGAGATATAATCTTTCCTAGGCAAGGTGGACTTTTTGAGTAGGTTCATCCCAAACCTGGCGGAAATCATAAAAGATATAACTTGCATGCTCAGGAAGGGAAATGAGATTAAATGGAACCTAGAGGCCAAGAATTCTTTCGAAGATATCAAAGTGGTGTTGAATAAGGCTCCTGTTCTAGCCACCCCAGACTTTACGAAAGATTTTTTCCTTTTTTCATTTGCCTTAGAACACACTATTGTCGATGTACTATTGCAGAAGGACGAACAGGATTTTGAGAAACCCATAGCCTACTTCAGTCGGACATTGCGCGATGCTCCCCTAAGGTATGATATTATGGAAAAACAGGTGTATGCCTTAGTAAAGGCTTTGAAATAATTCATGACCTACATACTGCACTCCCATGTCATCGCTTGTGTCCCCAGAAGTTCAGTAAAGGACATCCTGACTAAGCCTGGCCCAGAAGAAAGGAGAGGAAAGTGGATAGTAGCCATGTTAGAATACGATATTGAGATAAAGCTTACAAAGCTGGTCAAAGGTCAAGGCCTCGTGAAGTTGATGGTGCAGTCGGACTGGGACATTGTAGGAATGAACTTCATTTTCGATATGTTGAAATTCCCTCAAGAAGAAAAAGCTGCATAGGTGCCTCAGTGTTTCATTGATTCACCATGGTACACAAGCATCATATATGTATTGGAGAATCTCCAGGCCCCTCTAGGCATGAGCAAGACTAAGGCTAGATTCCTGAAGCTTAAAGCAGTTAAGTTCTGCGTCTTGGACAATTCACTATACTGGAAAGATCCCAGAGGAATACTATTAAGCTGTTTGCTGGAGGATGATGCAAAATGTGCCATACAGGAATTTCACAGAGGCGACTGCGAAGGGCACCACTATTGGAAGACCACCGCACAAGATCCTGAGGGAGGGTTATTACTGGCCGATGATTTTTTATGATGTATATAAAGAGGTCTCCAGTTGCCACAAGTGTCATATTTTCGATGGAAGGAGAAAGCTATAGTCCCTGCCGTTAAAGCCAATCTCATTCGAAGGCCTTTCATGAAGTGGGGCTTAGATTTCATAGGAGAGATAAATATTCCATCTTCCGCACAACATAAATGGATCCTCACAGCCACTAATTATTTTACGAAATGGATTGAGGTGGTGCCCATAAAGAAAGAAATCGGCACGGTCATCATTAATTTCCTAAAGACAAACATCTTGTCAAGGTTCGGGTGTCCTGTTAAAATCATAACAGATAATGCGGCCACATTCAAGTCTAAAAGGATGGAGAAGTTCTGCCAGGATTATAACATAACCCTGGGGCATTCCACGACATATTATCCACAAGGAAACGGGTTAGAGGAATCCTCAAATAAGAGCCTGACCATGATCATCAAAAGGCTCTTGCAAGACAACAAGAGAGCCTAGCATAAGAAGCTTATCTACGTGCTGTGGGCAGATCGAATTACCACCAAAAAATCCATATCAACGTCACCTTTCCAGATCGTTTAGGGTGTATATGCAATCTTCCCTATTGCACTAGGACCGCCCATCAGGAATTTGTTGCAAGAGTAGGAGGCTGAGCCAAATGATGTGTAGAGGAGGACAAACCAGTTGATTCACAAGAAGTAGGTGAGGGAGAAGGTGTACAATCGATCTTAGCTCCATCAGGAGAGGAAAAAGAAAGATTTCAACAAACATTCCAAGAAGGAAGATTTCCAGGTAGGATATTTGGTGTTGAGATGGGATGAAAGAAATGAAGGTAAAGGAAAGAATGACAAGTTCTATCACCTTTGGACAGGGTCGTACAAAAGCGGCGCGTACTGCGGAGATAATTCTTATTTCCTAGAAGGACTGGATGAAGAGTGTCTGGGTTGGGGGCCTGTAAACGACAGTTTCTCAAATGTTACCGAATGAAATAAAATATGTTTAAGTCATTTGTCATTGTAAATAGTCATTTTGTTTTTGCGTCAAGTCAGTAGGTCAGCAGAAAATTGAATCTCGAAGTGAAGGCCCTAATTTTATGTTGAAGTCTTAGAAGCTGTGTTAATGACTCTAGTTGGTTTTTTGTCCATCATTTATATTGCTTAGTGTCTAAGAGGTTGAATAAAGCCCAATGGTCAGGCACCTGGTCTATTGTTCTTTGCTACCTCATAGGGAGGATAGCATACCCGTTGGAGTCAACTGTTAGCACTGCCATTTTTCTTTCCATTTAGAGTCAGTTTTGAGTCATGTTATGACCCATGCGTCCAAACATGTGAAGTCAGGTACGTAACACCATGAGGTTGAAGTCAGCAAATGGTCGGTTGGCCGTTGGAAATGGGAAAGGGTGTCAGAGTCAGGAATTGTATACATGGTACGAGCATGTCTTTTCCCAGAAGGTTGAATCCTGTTAAGAAGCCAATCTCTATGTGCCTAGGTCGGGTCAAGTGGTTAGTAAAGGTCGCATCAGCAAGTAAAGAAGTTATTATCAATTCATCATGAAGGTCGAGAAAATGAAAAATCGCGGTGTTCGTATCAGGCATGCCCAGCGAGCCTTACCACCTGCATCCTGCACGTGGGGATTTTCCATGGAAAACCTGCAACTCAACTTGAGACATCTCGTCTCCATAAAATCACTGTCCTTCAGTATGATTTATTTCTTCGGTTCGATTCGTTATAAATCTCAGATGCTCTGAAATCTCCACAGTCATAGAACCAGCCCAAAACTCTATTTGCGATTCTCCTTACCAGTCCATCTCGTTCAGAACCTTCCCTCCTTTGCATTCGTTGAATTTGTTGCATGTAGGATACTCCTCGGTTGTGCCATGGTGACCTCTCATAGCGCAGGGAATGGCATGTGAAGCAGGATAACTAAAATATATGATCCCCAAAAGGACTGGGATTCATTCTCGTCGGTAGCATGCATCCCCAAAGACGCGAAATAAACTTTCCTCTTACCTACAGAGAAGACCATATCAGATCATGAAACAACCGAAGAAGAGAAATTCATACAGGAAGGGAAGGTGGTAAGAGCCCCCTCCTCCCAACAAAATCTACCTCGGAGGAGGGGCAGGATGAGAAAGAACAAAGATATCATGAAAGCTCAAATTGCAGAAGAACCGCGCATAATATTGATAGCTGAAGAACTACTCAGATGCGCCATCCGGCTAGAACCTGCTAGGAAAGAAAGCCACAAAAGAGGGAATAGGGAAAGGAGAGTGGATGTCACAAGAGAAAATGAGGAAATGCCATCTCAGCAGCTGAAACAAGAAAAGTTGGCTATTGCCGAGCTCTATCAGGAAAACAGGGAATTAAGGCAACAACTAGCGATAAAAACCGCAAAAGCGTCAGCTGCACAGAGTCACGGAGGGAATGTGGCATGGATGAAAAGGAAGATCAGAGAGGCATAGGACATTGTTGTACAACTGCAAGAGGTGCAAAGGCTAGCTGAGGAAAGGCACATGGAGCATCCTAGAGAATGCGAAGTGACCGAAAAGGAAATCTACATGGCTCTTGCCAGCACATAGAAAGAGAAAGTTTAACAGAAGGCATTTCCTTTGGGACAGTTTTGAGTAATACGTGTTCTCTAAAGTATCCTACCATTTTGATAATGACTAGAAGAATCAAATAGTTGTTTACTGCGCACAGTTCTCTAGCAAATGGGCGCATAAAAGAAAGCGAAGCCGATATTATAGACAACAAGCTTTTAATAGACGCTTGTTTTCTAGGACACCTAGTCAAGAATACAGTGACATTTCTTTCCCCACATCAGATTTTGACTGAGGATTAGACCCCATGGTGAACCTAAAGACAACCATTAGTGGACAGGTGTGATTATTGCCTATTTTTTTATAGTACCATGTGAAGAGTCCATGGCGCATGTGGCACGTTTTTCTTATTTAGGGTTAACAGTTAGGAAGAAGGGAATCCCAAGAGGTGCCCTTGTTTATATATTTCATCTTTTTGATGTACGCTGGGTTGGTTGGAAAAAATTGGGTAAACAACTGATATTGTATGTAATCTGAGTTTTTGACGGAAATTTAATGCAAACGTCATGTGACTTGATGAAAAGATTCTAGTTGTGATAGTTGTATGTACTGTGTTTCTTTCCTTGCGTATGTGTTCCATGTTATATTTATTTCATACCTTGTACTGTCTATTTCAAAACGAATTTTTAAACCTATGGATTCCCTGCATAGTGCCCCTTGCTCATGCCACTTAGACAAAATGTTTTCTTCCAAAGATAACTCTGAATTCATCCACAACAATGCTCCTGAGTTACTTCCTATAATTTCTCTCGCCACATTATGGTTTTACACTGAAGACTATTTCTTGCCTAGCATTACCCTCCCAAGTTTGGTCACCGAGTCATTTATCTCTGTCATTTCCTCAAATCGACTCCATAGCCCAAGTTTCACTTCCTTGCGCCAATATAACCAGAACCCATTATCTTAAAGGTATTTAAATCTAGCCATTTCTCCCAAAGTCATATCTCGCGTGGAGACCACACCATTTCCAAGAGAGCCCTCTCCAGATTCGAAAGGCTAGTTTCGAATCTCAAAATTGGTTGAAAAAGTTACCTGCATCGTATGTTTATCAGCCAAATAGATTTACAAAGTGATAATAGAAGGATTGATCAACTGATGGAGTCCAAGTCAAATAATTCTTTTTAAGGAGAGCAGTGAGAGGTGTTGCAATTTTTCCATAATTCTAAACAAACTTGTGATAATATCCCATTGAAATTGAGAAAACACCCCATTCTCTTAAGAGTTTTAGGGAAAGGAAAATCCTGCATAGCTTCAATTTTATTAGGATCCACTTGTATACCATCCTTGCATACAATATCACCCAGGTACTCCACTTTCGAGGCTTCAAAGGAACATTTGTATTGTTTTAGGAAACATTGGAACTATGAGAGTAAATGGAGAACTTGATATACCTGGGTGAGATGGGAGTTCCAAGTTTTACTATAGATGAGAATATCATCAAAGAAAGCTAAGACAAAATGATGTTGAAAAGTATGGAATACTCATGATAATTTGGAAAGTGGAGGGAGCATTACACAGGCCAAACGACATTACCAAGAACTTATAGTGACCCTCATGAGTTCTAAATGCAGTCTTGCAAATGTCTTCCTCTTTCATACATATTTGGTGGTATCCAAAACAAATATCAAGTTTAGTAAAGTACTGAGCACCAATCAATTCATCCAATAGATCATCAATGAAAGGAATGGGGAATTGGTCTTTGATGGTGATTTTGTTGAGGGCGCTAAAGTTTGGAGACATGCGGCAAGTGCCTTATTTATTGAGTACCATGAACATAAAAGAATAATAGGGGTTGTTACTATGATGGATAACACCCATGTCAATTAATTCTTGAATGATTTTCTCGATTTCATTATTTTGGGAAAAGGGACGATGATAAGGAAAAACATCAGGAGGAAGACAATTCAAGACTAGAGGAATGGAATAATCATGAACACCACGTGAAGGGGGAATTCCATGGGGAGTGGAAAAATCATCTTGGTGTTTGGAGATGATAGATTGGATGTCATGATGCACAAAGGGTGTCTTAACTCCTTGAATAGAATGGAGTTGGAAAATAATGCCCGAATGACCTTTTTTGAGGATCTTTTCCATTTGATGGGAACTGATGATCTTACGGGAGCATGTTGTGATGCCTTGGAACTCATATTGTTGTTCCTAATGTTGTAATTGCATGGTTAATTCCTTAAAATCCATGAATATGGGGCCGATATGGCATAACCATTCCACTCCGAGAACAATGTCACAATCACCCATGTCGATAGAAAACATATGAGATTTTAGGTTGTACTAGCCAATTTGGAGATGCACATTTTCACAATCCTCTAGGATGGAGTAATCTAATTTTTGTAAGGAAATATTGACTTGTTTAAAGTATAGTCTAATTTTGAAGAATTAGGCCTAAGAGACCTATTGTGATGAGGGGATTTTCGGTGGGTTTACTCAAAATTAAATCCCTAAATTAATTAGACATGCATATGAGGAGATGGTACATCAACATGGCTCATGGAAAAATTTTCTAGTAAAAGAAGAAAGATAACAAGACAAGTTAAAGACCATTAAGATATTAAATAAACCCCAGAAAAGGATTAAATGAATTATTCTGGAAAAAAGAAGAAGTTTTCCCCACAAGTAAATAAAGGTGACTCAGATTAGTATAAATAAAGTATAGGTCATTTCATTATCACAACACAACACATCTCTTCTCATCAAGGGTGCACATTATAGTTACAGTTGTAGTTGCAGTTGCAATTGCTAATAATAGTTGTAGTTGCAGTTTCATTTGTCAGTTACAGTTGTAGTTGAAGTTGCGAGTTACAATTGTATTTGTAGTTGCAGTTGCAGTAGCCAATTACAGTTGTAGTTGCATTTTTGATTTTCCAGTTTCTAGTTGCGCAAATTTTGAGGTGTGCATCTTGTCCAGGGTTTTCTATATTTGAGGGTTCTTTCTCATACAAGGGAGAAATTATTTATGTTATGGGTTTCTTAATATTGACGGTGATGTACTTATTGGTTGTAATTATTCTTAAGAAAAGTTGTTTGGTTTTATCCCAATGTTGGGTTTCCTAGGGTAAGAGCTTGTGTCTATGTGCATGGCTATCTTTCTATGATTATGTTGTTTTCATTGCAGTTATTTTTGGTTGATATTTTCACTATGTAATTATTCTATGATAACAATGGCATAAAATTCTATTTGAAATCATAAGGAAATAATTATCAAATATGGAAATTGAAAAATTCAATAATGAAGTCTATAACAAACCCATAATCAAGGCTTCTATTCAGCTACATTTTTAGTAGCTTCAAACTCCAATTTGTAGGACAAATGAATTTTTTCTTTTTTGGGGGAAATGAGGACCACTCTATATCCCACTCCTTCCTTTGAATATCCTCCATCAAAGTACATTTTCCATATACCTTGGGTTTCTTGGTCAGGGTCATAACAAGACTTATAGGAGCCAAGGCTTTTTGGTATTCTTCATTTACTATGAGGATGAAACAACCTAGGTCTTCATCAACTGCATATATTGAGTGATTTATAGAGTTATTTTGATCACTAATGACATAAGAAAATTTGGTTTCTCTATATAATATCATGTTCTCTCCTCCAAAAACTAGTATAGTAGCATAGGTTATATCCATATGCATTATACCACTTAGATTTCTTTATGATGTCCTAGATAGTAGAATCCCGTAGTTTACATGTACATCAACTACCACCACATCCATCATAATGCTCTTGATAGGAATTTGAGCCAAAGTAAATACCATTTCTTTAATCAACCCATCACATTTCACCTTTCTGGCATCTAAAGAGTAGAGATCATGGTAAGGCTTGGTTATTTCTAAACCCAACTTCTCGATTATTACTTTTGACATAATATTATGGGATTCTCCATAGTCAATCATACAATTATGTATCATTTTTTCAAGGGTATTTAGGGTGAAATATAAAGGTTCAAATAAATCTTATTTTTCTTCTATGAAAGGACCAAAAACTATAGTAGGAGACTCATTTTGTAAATTCATAGTGTCAACGAGACTTACTGGGCTCTTCCCTTGTATGAATTTTTCAATATACTTGTGGTATGATAGATTTTTATCCAATTCAACCAATGGGACTAGGATCTTGATTTTGGAAATATATTTCTCAATGCTAAAGGGTGGAACTGATTCCTCAATATCCTTTACCTCATTTTTTGCCTTTGCAGTTTCGACAACTTCTTTAGTCTGGATAATATGTTTTAGTTCTTTGAATTTATCCACAAGGAGACTTGGGCTAAGATTCTTAAGATATGGTTGGTTTTCCTTGTTTAAAACTCTCTATATGGGTTTGAGATCATACTTCCTGTGCATATCATCCTGCATTGCATCAACAATATTCTTATACTAAGCAAAGTACAATACTTCTTCACTTGATCCATTTTTGGGAGTTTTCTTCTTGAAGTTGAGAGAGTCTTCATAATAATTCCGAGTTAGGCACAACCTATCATTTTCCTCCTATAATGGGTGTATGTCCTATGTATTATCAATGTATCCCTCACTTTCTTCTTCCTCCACCAATTTATTCTAATCGTTAGTTCAGACATGAGGCTGAATGGGCTTCTCATCATTTCTTCTTTCTCTCCTCATGAGTTGAGGATTAAAATGCCTCCTAAAGTAATTAGGATTATTGGACCCTCCTTCTTGAGGGAATTTGTTAGAATTGCCATTATCCATTTCAAATATAGACATCTTGTTTGTTATATTTCTTATCAATCCAGACATTTCATCCATCTAAGCTTTGTGAGTATCTCTGGTTGAATTTCAAGGATCACAATATTCATTAATTTTCTTCTTTTCTACTTGATCAGAATTTTCATTTTTCTTTCTTGATGAAATCACGTTTCCATCAATATATTGCATCATCATGCATTATCAACAAACTGGGGGTTCTGTTTTCTCTTAATTCCATGGAAAAATATACATTAAAATATCCAACATATGTGACCTTGGTTGCTTGTTGCAACGACTTTATTTCTCTTGGAATATGGTTGTAAAGCTTATTAAACCTTCTACTAAAATCAACAATAGACGCATTTAATTTCTTCTTGAGTGAGACAAATGCAATTAGGTAATGCAGTTTTTCCCTCTTCACTCCCCATTGCTTCATAAATGCATACCTAAGAGCCTGCCAACTGTTAATAGAGGTTGTGGGGAGTTCTCTGAGAAATTTACATACATATACGTCTAGGTTTTGAACAAACAACCTTATGAATAAATCATCATTCTTTGTGAACAGGTTATCAGTGAAATCCTGGAAGGATGCTAGATTTTATTCAATAGAAAGGGTCGGTTCACCATTGTACTTGGGTAACAAATTCAAGTAATTTTCCGATAGGTTATGGACGTGAGAAGGAATATTTAAAGGGCTGAATATGACCATGATCCAAGGGTTTAAGGCTAGTTGTGAATGTTTATTTCCCCAAGCTCTTCCTCCTCCTAAATTAGCCACCTGTCTCTATAAGATAATGTTATGGGCATCAACAGATGGAGGGCTAACATGAATTTTCAGAAAGGGCTTAAAGGAAGAGCTCCCTTCTTGAAAGAATCCTAAAGGAGAATTATGTAGATCTATTAAGGGTTCATGAGGTATCTTAGTATCATAGGCAGAATCAATAGGTATATCATCTAGTTCGAAATATTCACTACCTACATGAACAAGAAAATGAGAAGTTTCAAAATTAGGATTACTTGGAGGTGAAGATACTTGACGTTCCTTGCGATTTCTCCAAGTCACAATATTCTATGGGTCTAGGTATACTGGGGTATACTCCCAATATGGGTTTCTTTGGGTATATATTCTATTATATGCAGTATATTTCTCTGTTGGAGCTGCTACGTGAAATAACTTAATCATTGGATGTCTAAAATGAGTTCACCCTCAAATATCAAATTTTCAATGTCTTATTCCTAGGGAAAGATATCCTCAAATTCCATTCCCTGGAAATCACACCATTTCATATGTTATCCCTTGATATGTTCTAGGATATAAATAAAACTATTCCAGGGCACCCTAGGGGCTAAGACCTACAACGGATCTTAAAACCATATTGATTAACAACATAAACTATGCAAAATTTTAGGGAAGTTTTTCTCTCTCTCTTACAAAACTTTCAACCCTCAAACAATACCTGAACCAATACCAAGAAATTCAATGCAAAGAGGCATGTGTCCATGATTCCTTTAGACAGTTTGATTTAAGTTTAAGAAGGAGTGGATTTATATTAAAAATGAGATAGACATGTGAGGAATATTAAAGGCGAATCTCACAACCTATGGACATAATAATGTGATGAACAATTAATAATTCAGCAATTTTGATAGATATATCAGATTATTAAAACATGCATCGAAAAAAAAAAATCCATATAGTCAAATCCATGGAGCTACCCTCTGCACATCATTAAACACATGAAAAAATGACATGAAGTGGTCATACATAAAGAAGAAATCACTTCAACATCATAAGCTAAACAACACACAGTAACAATGTACATGTCATAAAACTTGATGCTCAATACTTTTTTAATGGGGATCTGAGATAAGAAACCATGAAATCATAGGCATGGATTTTACAAGATCACATACAAAAAAAAGAAGCACATACTAAAGCATAACGCAAGGGATGGATATCTTCCATCCCACAACCCTGAAAATTAGTTTGTGTCTGCCGGGATATTTGATCAAACAACTCCGGTATAGGTTACTCTTAAATTCCCCAAAGTGTATACCTTAAAAATGAGCTCCATTCTTTCATTTATAGCCGCTTTTCTTGAGAGAAAACCAATTTCTTGGACCAATACTTCTTCTTGAAAATCAGTTATAGATTTTTAGAATCTTGATACCGTATTTGGATTTTTCAGTTGTTCCCAACTTTTCAACCATTTGGTTTGGGATTTTTCTCCTCTTCCAATCGACCCTTTCCTCGGGTCCCTCTAGATATCTTAATTGATTCCCATCATTGCATCATGAGCCTTTTACCTTAGTTTTTGAGATGATGCACTAAACATTTCCATCCAACTGAAAGTGCTCAGTAACATCATGTACAATGGACCAATCCATTGTATCCTCTGCTTCAATATTCTCCAGCGTGATAATGGGATTTTCCAATACAATTTACGATAGACTCCTGAAAGCCTCTTTTCCCTCAATATGAGATTAATGTTACTAGAGGAGGGAATTCCTCTCTTAATGAGTCAAAGGAAACATTGCCCCAATGTCTTCGGCCAAGATGGTTCATACCCATTCCTGAGTGGAGGTTCGATGCATGCAGGTCATCCTATAAAACACCTATCATTTGAGTATCTAACCATTAGAACCCATATTGCTCATAGTTTGGTGATTCATGATCCCTATTGTTTTCCTCTTATAAAAGTTTGACACATGTTTATGCAGATAACTAATGAGAGGCTGTGATTCACTACACTTGTCATGATCCATAAAGATCCTAGACTCACATGAATGTACATGTCAAGGTGATGATTACTTCCCCCTGACAAAGGTATTGAGATAATGATGAGTGAAAGGACACGATCATGAATATGGTCTTCTTGTTACTAGTCACCTCTTTCCTAACTAATTTGGTGGGTTGTCGGTGAATAGTCAAACTCTCCTAAGAAATTCTCCCTCATGCCCCTACTATGGTTCAAAAACATTGGGAATTTGGAAGATGCAAAAAATTTGGATGACATCATGCTGACATCAACATAAATATGTGGACACATGGTAGTTTGAAATTGGCCCATGTAGGTGTTGAAGTGTACTATGGGGCCTTGCATATGTGCACCTTGAGTTGACATGGCCAGTAGGGTGATAGTGGGCCTTTACGTTACAAGATCCAGTTCTTGACAGGCTAAAGAAGATGCATCATGGTATTTCCAGGTCCTCATAAACTTCCTTGGTGTCCAGGTGGACTTATGCATTGGCTCAAGGTGGAATTGGGTGAATGGTTGGATCCATGATGACTTATAGGATGTGGAATATTGGTCGGACTGGAATACCACTATCACAACCATAAGGGATTGGTTTTACCTTTTGTTCCTCCCCATGTGACACCATTAATTTACTGCCACGTAGAAACCTAAAATAATTTTTATGTCATGATGCTACATTAAGTCTCGGATTATTTTTTGATGGACATGCATCCTCCACTGTTGATCAGGATTGATCACAGTCGTTGGATGATCAGGCCCAGATGTCTACTCATGCTTTCTCTTTAAGCCATGGTTATATGATATGGTCCCATTTGGGAGAAGGATTAAACTTATTTTGGATGGGATAAGCGCCTTTCGTGCTCCTGATAAGTTCTTGAGTATTTAAAGTTGATTACCAGGTCCTTAGGGATTTATGTTTTCATTTAAAACCCTTTGTATCTAGTCATATGCACTCATTCTTTGATCTGTGAGATCTATAATATTCCTCTTGACTTCTTCTTCTTGAATCTTGACCCCTTAATATTGATCATGGTGCATGCTAATGACTCGATCAAATCGAGTACTCAAAAATTGCATTAATGCCTTATCCAATGCATTAAACCTATGTTATTTGTAACAATGTAAATAATTCACATATTAATTAATCAACAATGCAACATTTTACAACATTTGACAATGCAATAAAACAAGAAACCCATTTTATTATATATGAATGAGATACTCATGTTCATATAAAATGGGATAATGCAAAGGTATAGAATAATCAAAATGGAACCAATATGTAATTGTTACACTTATTTTTAACATGCCATCACACAATTGCGACATTATTTCCATTACATTAAGAAAAATCCATGATTTTTACAAATGGATATTCCAAAACATACAACTTGCAGTAACATTCAATAATATTTATTGCCATTCATAACTTGAACTAGTGTCATCACTCGAGTTGTGTGCATCCCTTGTTTCTTGATCATTCATAGGTGATATTGTACTTTGGTTATTCGAACAAATGTTTTATTGCTCGACTTTTTTTTTATGATCCAATTGTTCATGTTCCATCTACAAGCATAGAAATAAAGTGTAATAAGTAAATATACATTTATAATATAGTAGGATCTACTTGATTGTTAACAACCAAATATCAATATAGCATAGAAAAACCTCAGAATAAGTACTCAACGCCTTGAAAAAGAGATAATTTCAGATAATAAGCCTCTTTGAGGGGGAAACCTCCTTTTACCCCACATAAATATTCAAGTACAAGATGATTCCAAATGAAAATGTCTCCTTGGTATATATAGGAGACTAGGAGGTATAATTACAACTAATGTAATAAAGCCAACATAAATAAAATAGCATTACTAATGTAATATGCCCCAATTAAGGGGTAATGAGCCAATATTAGGGCTTAACATGCCCCTCCCCTTGAGATAATTGTTTTCCACAACGCTTGAGTAACTCCGGATGCTTTTGTATAAAAGGCTCATCTTCCCAAGTGGAATCTTCAGCCGGTAGTTTCCTTCATTTAATGAGATACTCTGAAATGGATCTATTCCTCAACTGGCGAATTCTTGTGTCAATGATGGCTTCAGGCTCCAATATTATTTTTCCTTCCTCGTCAAGTTCTGGAAATATAGTTTGAACTGGTATATTGTCACCTATAACCTTCTTTAAGCATGAAACATGGAAAATTGGGTGTACTCGTGAAGATGCAAAGAACTCCAATTTGTATTCCATAGTACCAATCTTTTGCAACACCTTATAAGGGCCATAGTACTTTGGTGATAATTTATCATCCTTCTTGGCTTGCTTGAGGGACATCTGTTTGTATGGT
>JZKD02S2314021.1:271395-296489 GCA_000966675.3 Picea glauca
TTTTGCTTGAGATTTATCAATTGGCTAAAGAAGGTATTGCTCCTTGTATCCTGATAGTGTGCTATCATTTCTTCCGTGAAAATTGTCCAAGTGACAAGTGATTTGCGAGAACAAATCCATTGATACCATACAAATTGATTGGGTTCTAAATATAAAGAATAAATTTGTACCTGTTGTGTATGTGGCACATTATGTAGATCAAATAATTTCTCCATCTAAAGTATCCATGTGATTGGGTCCTTGCCATCAAACTTCCTCATATCAATCTTAGGAACATGGTTGGTCTTCAACCCAAAGTTGGAGTTTCTCCATTCTTGATTCACCTTCCTTGGGTCCTCATCATAAATTTCATGGGATACATTTTCACTTTCAGGTGTCCTCTCTATTAGTAAATTTTTTAATCCTTCCATGATCTCCCCTTTTAAAGCATCCATCTTAGTATTTATTTCCTCAAACTTAGCTTCTATTGAATCCATCATCTCTTGTAGTTCATATTTTGTTATTGTCTTCCTTTGTAAATCATTTATGTCCCTACGCATTTCTTCACCTTCATCAAGACTCCAAGTAGGATTTTCTGGAGGCTTATTTTGTGTAGAAGTTCCCTTTTTTGGTGGCATGTTGGCCAAGTATCACTTTAGACCTTGATTTTGAGGTGGTTCTTCTAGACAATCTTCCTTTTATTGTATCTCCAAACATCCGTCCCTTCTGAGTAGGAAATTTTATTTTTTGTAGGTCTCTGATATTTCTTCTCTTCAATGACATAGGCCTGATAAAAATTGGATGTGCCAAGTGGAATTTACGGTAACGTCCCCACAACTTGCTGATGTTTGGCCTTTCCAGAAGATCTCACTTGTATAGCGTGCCTTGCACAAAATTATTGATATCAAATTCTGAAACTCATACCAAAACTACTTCAGGCTGTCCACTATCCAATGCAACTAGTCTCACTCAATTTGGATACTCTAGGAAGAAGTTATGATTGTTTTACCTAGAACACCTGCTTGAGACTAGTCAGATACCCTATCTTCCCAGGGTTTATCTACAAATTTAAGATGACCCAGAAGCTAAAATTTCTGACATAGCTACCTTACTAATTTATGTGAATATCCTATGGATTTCATGGTCTGAAACATTACAGAAAAAGTTTTATAGCGAAAATTCCGCAATGACTCAATTCAGGATGATTCCATAACCCTATCTTACAAACTTTGTATCTCTGAAAGTATAAGACCTCAAGGGCTTAAATGTTAACCCAGCGTATCTCGATCTGTCTACTAAATATCCTCCAAGCCATTCCTTTTGGATTGTTGTAGAAAACAAGTTATAGCGAAAATTCCACGGTGTCTTAGATGTAGCAGTGAAACCCCAATACCTTGAGCTCTGATACCATATGTTAAGAACCAAATATCAATATAGCATAGAAAAACCTCATAATAAGTACTCAACACCTTGAAAAAGAGATCATTTCAGATAATAATCCTCTTCGAGGGGGCAACCTCCTTTTACCCCACATAAATGTTCAAGTACCCAATGATTCCAAATGAAAATGTCTCCTTGGTATATATAGGAGACTAGGAGGTATAATTACAACTAATGGAATAAAGCCGACATAAATAAAATAACATTACTAATGTAATATGCCCCAATTAAGGGGTAATGAGCCAATATTAGGGCTTAACATTGATTGTGTAAATAAAAAATTGTACCATAACAATGAGTGATTCATAAACCATAAACATGCTTTCAAAGCTTTACCTCATGTCATGTTCCAAAATATATTGTGTTAGCTCCTCTCCATAGTTTGTTTCCTGCATGTTTAATACGCCATGACAAATCATGGTCGATATAATTAATATAAAGGTTTCTTATTGTTCCATTAATTATAAAACAAAGAAATTTAAAGAACATATCTACTTACAAATTGTTCAATTAAACCTTGATACTTCAACATATACTCACAACCCTCACTTAACCCAAAGTTTATCAATTATTTTCTTGGATCTTCTTTGTATGTTAGCACATATTATAAGAAATCTATGTAAGAGTGTAAATTAATTATTTAAATATAAATATCACGACAAATATGAAAACTTAAGTAATATTGAAAATGTAAGTACTCAAAAACTTTATGATCAACCATTTTCTTCCTTGTCATTTTGTCTTATGCATTGATTGGGCTCCATTTTTTTTCTTTTCTGCAAAAAAAATTGAGAATTATTATTTAATATGATAAAGAAATTTGATGTACATAAAATAATAAATGAATGATTACATACATTTGATGCAAATTGTTGTTTGGATGCATCCTCCAGTGATCCAATTATGTTCATTTATTTTACCATCTTCTTGTACACTTTTTTGGACATCCCTACCTACATGTATTGGATTTCCCCTAATTTTTCGCTTGGAATTTTCATAATATTCTTGAAAAGAAAAAAAAAGAACACAATACTTTTTTTTAAATGGACATGAAAGAAAATATAGAAAAACATATTAATTTGGTAATTATTAGAACATATTATAGAAAAAAATGATTAGTAATACTACCTTTTATATGATTTTTTTTTGTTATTGAATTTTTTTCCTATTCCAAGTCTCATGAGTCTCATTGACCATGGCTCTAGCAACGATTCATGTAATGTCCATATAACCTGATTCTTGGAGTCACTGGATTAATTTTTGTATCGTAACTAATAAGTAAATTCATATGTTCTTTCCACTATATCCCTCAAATATATATAAAAGAAAATTCCCCTCTTATTAACTTCAAGCACCACTCCAGATGAACTGATAAAAAAGTCATTGTCGTCATTTACATCATTAAGATTTTTTGTCCTCTTAGGACAAGATTCCATTCCCTCTCTATCGATCCCTACATAAAAAAAATTAAAAAGTGAAATCACGTGTTTTAAACATGCTATCAATTCATGTTAATAATTTCATTTTTAGTGGTGAAATTTATATGGATCCAAGCTATCAATAGAGTGAGCTACTCTACAACTAGGGTTTTGGATGCGCTTTGAGAGATACGGTTTCTAAATACTACATATTTCTAGCTTGATTCTCTTTATTTATAGTGAGATTGAATGGATCTAAGCCAAGACATTGAGTCTTCATGCAAGGGGGCACAAGACCCCTCCTATAGAAATGTAATGATAGTTGAAAAAGATAGTTAGGGAGGATCATGGTCGGTTTTTAAGATGTCAACACACTTTCAAAATTTAGCATCAAACACAAATTCTAGCAAGGGGAAAGTGATGGAAATTGAAACTGATTCATCCCATACAAAGGTGGATCAGGCATGGGAGACGGGAAAATTCCTTCCACAGGAACCAATGTTTCCAAGATACATGATTAGTTTAGTTTGGGTTCTATAGAAAACCCATTATATGCAGGATGATGCGCTGATAGGAAAAGTTTTGGGATTGTTTCCTATAGAGATGGACATCATCAAATGGATCAATACTTGGTGGAAGCCATAGGGACACTTTGAAATTTATTTGGGTTCCAAGGGATTCTTCAAAACCATTTTTGAAAATCTAGAATATAGAGAACAAACATTTTAAAATGGTCCATCTTCAATTCAATCGAGTGTTATCTGAGGTATTAGATGGAACTCTTCAACTCATAGAAGGAGGATTTTACACATGCCCCTGCTAGCGGGAAAGTCACCCCTTTAACTATACCAGGGTTTAAGATATAAACAAAGCAAATGACCGTCTAAAATTCAATCTATTTTCTACTCTACCCCAAACATACCAAAACAAATGAAAAGAAGGTGATAAGAGAGAATATCAGTAACTATACCTCTTAGCCCACCTCTGGTGATGATCTCCTCAAGCTCTGTAGTTCCAATGACTGCACGTCTCCTCCCAAGGATGACCTGCATCCAAAACTAGGAAAACAAGGACTACAAGCATGCTACTTGTATTCATGAGGTAGGGTTAGATAACAAATGCTACATCTAAATCAGAAAAAATACACAAAACATCATCATTTGGGACAAGGAAAAGAGATTCTTGTATTCATCAAACAAAGACTGAAAATAACAATCCATGTCGGCCACCGTTTCGCGAACCTGGTTTGGGTTCCTCTTCACAATGCTCCAAGTGGACATTCAATAGGCCTCTTCTCTCAATATTCTGATCACCTCAAGGGAAGGTAATGGATTGACTAGAAGGAGAAGGGGATAAAGAGGGAATGTTGAAGTAATATCTCACAAAAGGTAGCAAAATCTTGGGCAAGGAGGGGAAGTGAAATTGGGCAGAGTTTCACTATTCTTGTGCTTGGATGTGAAATGAGACCCCAATACCTCCTTTAATATGAAAAAAGGATGGTTATTCGGTTGGGTGATGGGATATAGCAGGTGAATTGGTTTGGAAACCTCCAATAGCCCGTAAATTTCACTGAATTCCTTACAACTTTTTAATTTTTGTAACTTTTGCAAGCATAGGCGGGTTGTTTAGTGTGCAAAAAGCATATGTACGTGAGTTGTAGTGGTGGAGAAAGCATATGTACGTGGGTTGTAATGGTGTAGGGAGTGTACATGCTCTAAAAAATGATTTTTAAGAAGAGCTTTGCATCAGTGCTTTGTAAAATATGCAAGTAAGAGGGCCAAGGCCATGTATGCATGGATAGGGAATTTTAGGGCTTTAACAACCCCTATCTAGATCTAGCTCTATTTTCTCCCATGAGAATTTTGTCTAGAAGAAATCCTGATAAGAATAGGGAAAACTACGAGAATTTATGTCAAGACTATTGAGGCAACAAGACAATGTCGTTTCACTTCTTATGCCCATATATGTGTATACCTAAAGATTTCCAAACCCTTATCGAGATCCATCTACCTAGAGTATCATGATAATGAATGGACTGAAACACTCGACTACGAGCACTTCCCATTCATATGTCTCAAATTCCATGAGCATATGAACTTATTTAGGTATTTTCTGCTCAATGCCCCTCTAAGACTTGAAAATGTAGCACCTGAGAAATCTAAGGACATATTCACTCAGCTCTAGGGGAAACGCAAGTAAGGCCAAAAAACTCTAGTCAGCAATTAGAAAAAATATCCATCTTCCAACAAATAATTTGTGATATTAAGACATACCCTAGAAAATATCCAAAATGAAGAAGCATTGTTTCATGCAAAAAATGGGTAGGATGAGAAACAGTGAAACCCACTCCAAAGACAATCCTAGAGAAAATCATACCTACACCAAAGACCATCCCAAGAGGACAATGCCAAAATTCAAAAGATGGAGGTGACATAGAGATCGAATTAGATGGGAGAGAATTGGTGAGGATTGATATGGTAAGTATGGAAGAAGCATGTCAAAAACAAGAACTAAAATCTCTCCCTCCAGATCAACTCTCAAAATTTCACAATTTTTTCCTCAACTCTATAGTCAGGGACACCTCTAGATTTGGGATGGGTTTGGGAATACATTGGGATACCCTCAAGGATCCTTGCATGCATTCGATATATGAGAAAAAGTGAGACAAAAAATACACTCAATTGTTAATCATGGAGGTTAAAATTTTTACCGTGAACTCAACTCAGATGCAAATAATCTATGAGAGTTTTCCTCCCATTCCCCCACAACATCCTCATGAATTTTATATTCCAAAAAATTTCTAGGTGGCCGAGCTATTCTTTGTAACCCAACGGCAACCATGATATATAAATTCATATTTAGGGCATGGAGGAAGAAGAGGGAGACTTCATTCATGATAAATAAGCTAAAGGTCAAAATATTAGTGTTGGTAATGCAAAGACAATCAAATGGGCAGAGGAGCAGAGGGAAACAATAAAAACTAATAGATACTTTGAGAAGATTGAGAATAGAAGTGAAAGGATACAAATAATATAATGAGAGGTTGACGAGAGAAAAAAAATTAGATAAATTCTAAAGTGATGCAAAGCCTAAATCAGTTGCACATGAAAGAAAGGAATGGATCAGACTCAAGGCAGGAGGAAGAAGGAAGATATCATGAAAGAAGGATAATTATAGAATAGCCAATCATTCAAGAAGTGCCAATAGATCTCATAAGAATCTTTCACCTCCTTCCTCAACATAATATATGCAGCCTCATAAGATGAACAAGAAGAGTACCAATCCAATATGATCGAAGTGGAAGGTAAGATCATTAATCAACATGTTGCTATTTTAATTTATTCAGGAGCAAGTTGTTGTTACATTGATCCTAAAATAGTGGATAGATTACATTTGGAGAGAAGTAAGCTTGAAAAGTCAATTTTGGTTAAGCTATCCACTAGAATCAAAAGAACGACCAATGAGATGGTAAGGATGTAATGCCCCGATTTTAAGATCCCATATTTAAATAATGTATTTTTTTATTTTATGAAAGGTCGGAGCACCCAAACAATTAAAATAGTCTGGAGTGCCTAGGAAATGTAATGTTGTAATCATTACTAATAATTAAATACATGTTTGGTTGCAAGACAGACAAGGACAATATTTATAGAGGGCTATGATTTCACGAGATAGGGGGATTAAGGGGATAAGTCTTTTTATTATATTTTATTTACCCATGATTTTTTTAATTGAGAGAATCAATTACATGCGCTTCTTGGGGAAGGCCATGTGGTTCTTGATTTGTAAGTAAATATATAAACATCTCTTGTCGGATGTTTGGGGGTTCTTATCAATTCAATATACATTCATTGTTGCCCCTTCATTCTTGTTCTTGGTTGGGACAAGGGGTATGAAGTGTTGGGAAATAATCCATGGTTTTTTGGATGTAATAGTGACTGGTGTGTGTCATCCATGAATTAGTTCTTGTATGTCTGAGATTTATTTCAATTTGATCAACTTTGTTCACAATTGTGAGTCCTGAGAGTCCCAACATGGAGATTATTGACCAAATGCACTAGAGGCATGGAAGGAGGTGGACAGCTTGAGGGACTACATGGAAGAGAAGGGGGTCCATTCTCTTGGGTTGTGTAGGTTGGAGAGAATATACATGGTGTACTTTGGATTTTTGTGTGTTGATAAACTAGTGAGAGCTTGAGTGCTAACTGGTTTGGGAAGTTGAGTGACACCTTGGAACCATCCTTGTGGATTCATATCCCTGGCTGAAGGTGACCTGTAATAGATACTTGGAACAACAATGTCTACGGTTGCATGGAACATCCTTAGTATGAATCCAATTGGTGGATGAATATGTTTAAGATAAGTTGTCTTTGTCATGGTTTCCTTTGCTTGTATATTTATTTCCGTGATGTGTTATCTATTATCTATTAAATTCAAATTTGTAATATCCATGCTTGTTGGTCATTTTTGTGCATGTAATAATATTCATTTATTTTATGTTGTAACATGAATGTTGATTAATGCATGCCAATATTTCATGCTTATTTATTGATTAAATGTTATCAAAATTCAAAATTAGTTTTGAGGCACGTTCTTGAGGTAGCATGCATGGTTTGTGGGTGGTTGGGTATGTTAAATATGGTAAGTATGGAATAACTGTATCACAAACAAGAACTACATTCTCTCCCTCCATATCAGATTGGGTAAGTTCACCAAGTTTTCCTCAACTGAATAGTCAAGGCCACCTCTAGATCTAGTATGGGGTTGGGAATACTTTGGGATCCCCTAAAGGATCCTCGCAAGAATTCCAAATATAAGAAAAAGTGAGGCAAAAATTCCACTCAGCATTTAATCCTAGAGGCCGAAAGTTTTATGGTGAAATCAATTCATATCCAAATAATCTAGATTTTTCCTCCCATTCCCCCCACAACATCCTCATGAATTTCACATTCCAGATGATTTCTAGGTGGTCTGGGTATTCTTTGGAACCCAACTATAGCCATGATAGACAAAATATTCACTACCAAATGGACCATATCTACAGGATATAGATCCATTGACTTAGAAAAAGAATGATTTGTCACGAATGTATATAGTCCCCACATTCAATCATAAAAGAATTATTTTTTGTACAATTTGGAAGGCATGAGCAACATTACCCTTGATCAAAAGTGGATCTTAGGAGGAGATTTCAATATTATTATCTCCCTTGATGAGAAGAGATATAAGAGAGGAGGTAATAAAAGGTTGGAGGGGGACAATGATTTCCTTAAAACCATAATCCATACCCTTTCTCCAGTGGATCTAGAGAACATCAATGCCAGTTTCACCTGATTGAATAGAAGATATAGATCTCATCAAATAGAATTTCGTCTGGATAGGTTCCTAATTTATGAACCCCTAATGTCGGATGGGATTATCATGGAAGACAACATTATTTCTATAGTAGGTTCATATCATTGGTCAATCCAACTATGGATAGACACCATAAGCATTGCACGATGCAATCCCTTCCATTTTGAAAAATTATTTCTAACACATCTTGACTTCCAAGAGAACATTACACAGTGGTGGATAGATGTAGTGATCCCATATGGATCACTAATGTATAGGTTTCAATCGAAGCTGAAGAACTTCAAAAAACAACTAAAAGACTGGAACAACCACACCTTTGCCAACATCCTCCAAGCTCAAAGATATATAGAGAAAGAAATGAAGGTAATCCATCATGATATCATCACTCAGGGGAGATTAGAGAGGATTAAGGAGGTAGAGGCACATATCAACCAATAACTAGAGGACATCTATGCCCAATAAGAAACCATCTAGCATCAGAATTCTCATGTCTAATGGCTTAAAGAAGGGGAAAATGACTATAATTTATTTCATAGATCCATGATCTAGAGAAGGCATGTAAATCATATCACCATATTCAACGATTATCATGGAAAAAAATATCACATCCTACATAGATATAGATAGGGAATTGGTAATATTGTATCAATATATTCTCATAGATCCCTTCCCTGATCAATCATAAGAAATTTCAAAGATTAAACGACATATCCCCTCTATGATATCTACCTAGAAAAATGTTTCCCTCCTAATGTTGATCAAACTGGAGGAAGTGGATCTATTTCAAGGAAACGATAGATGGTAAATCCATGATCCCTGTTGGATCCAACACATATTTTTTCCACCATCGTTGGAACCTCATCAGGGAAGAAGTATAGCAGTTGATCAAAGAATCTAGAAACTCATTTCAAATGCTCCATGTTCTCAATGCTACTTTTCTCACTCTAATCCCTAAATAGGATTTCTTCTCTCATCCCAAGAAATTATAACCCATTACGATATGTAATATCATTTACAAGATCATCATAAAGGTAATTTGTCTTATACTCAAAACCTTTCTTCCTTTCATCATTTCACATGAGTAGTTCGGTTATGTAGAGGGGATGTAGATATTGAACTGTGTAATTTTGTTCCATGATGTTATTCATTCCTTAAAATCCTTAGGAATTCTAGGTATGCTTATTGAACTAGATCTTTCCAAAATTTTTGACAAGCTTAGTTGGTAGTATATGTGATCCCTTCTTTTTTCCTTTGGATTGAGTGATGAATGGGTCAAGTGAATCATGAATCTTACTTCCTCATCCTTATTCTCCATTCTGATTAATGGTGTTCCATCCAATCCATTCTCCCCTCCCATGGAATTTATAAAGGTGATCCTCTCTCCTTCTTTCTCTTTGTTATCATGGCTGAGGGACTAATCCAATACATCAAATATTCCATAGAAGATGGATCCTTAATAGGCCTCACCCTGCATGGCCTGAACCCATTGATATCTCATAGCCAACTTGTTGATGATACCATGATGATGGATCCCCCATTGTCCGTGAAGCCTAACACATTCTTGATATCCTCAAGGAATTCAATGAGTCCTCTAGTACCTCTATCAACACCAAAAAATATCATATTTTCTTCTTTAACACCCCCTGATCTATCCAATGTTTCATCACCAGAATATTCGGATTTAGTCAGGGTTTCCTCCCATACAAATATCTACATGTTTCTCTCATTGATAATGTGCTCGGGAATAACTCTTGGGAAGGATTTCATCCATCCATTGAAAAAAGGTTGAACTCCTAGACCTTTGGAACATTAAACCTCATTGGTCTCCTAGTACTCTTATAATTATTCCTTCAACCTTTTCCCATTTATGTATTTTCATCCCTGGCTACCCCAAAATAGGATCCCAATGCCATAAAAAATAATCAACGCATATTCCTTTGGAAAGATGCAAAGGAAGGGTGCAAATGAGCTCTTGTCGATTGGGGGGGACTTTGTAAAATTAAAATTGTAGGAGGCATGGGCTTAAAAGTTCCTCATATTCTCAATTAGGTCTTGGGGTAAAACATTTGGAGGCGATGGCTCAAGCATCTAAGGGACCTTTGGGCCCAGATGTGGAGACATAAATACACTCTAGAGGTGGATTAATCAAAGCTTCTCATATGGAATGAAATCATGAAATTCATCTTAATCTTGAACACAACTAAGAAAAAACACTACCTGATACTAGAACATACGAATTGGGAAATCTATGGAGCACACCACACCCGTTTTTGGATATATTCTTGGTAGTAGATGCCTCCTCTCATATAGAAAAACCAATGAATGAATTCCACTCAGATATTAACTAGGAAAGAATGAAGCATGTGGCTGACTATTGGAAAATTAATAATCCCTCTTCTCTTCAGTGAGAATGGAAGACCACTCATGCAGATCTTGATACTCCAACTGGCATAGATTTAGGGCTTGGGAAGATGAAGAAAAACTTCTAAGAATCAAATTCAAATAGGTCCCTAACATTCTGAGATGGAGATATTATCCAAAAGGAACATTCTCCATTTGAGAAGACTACAACCTACAGGATTCTTTTAACCAATTCCATAAAGACCCCATTTGGAAAAATATATGGAGGACCAACCTTCGACCTAACTTTATCACCTTCCTTTTCCTGGTGGCTCACATAAGTATTCTTATTTGGGACAATCTAAAAAATACGGGATTCATAGGTCCCTCTATCTACCCATTTTTCCTTCGGTCGGAAGAAACCTTTTAACATATGTTGAATAAATCACATTATAGCTCACAAGTTTGTGATCAAGTGACACAATCAATGTGCACCTTAGGTGACAAGGGGAACAATTTCATTGATACAATGGTTTCTTGGAGGTTAATATCCTTCAAAAATCCAATTCTCGACCACATTGGGATCTGCTATCGAGATTTATTCTTTGGAAATTTTGGAAAGAGTGAAATCATAGGATATTCCACTATGATCAACTTCCTTGGGAGGCAATCTAGACCATGATTAATGAACGAATTTAGGAGACTTTAAAAATTTCCAAATGGACAGTGGATGATGTTTCTTTTGATATGAATGAAAAACCCATATTTATTGAATGGAACCTTTGATTATCCCCAACACCATGTTTTTCTCATTATCATTTTGCTTCCTCTTGTAGTCCTAGCCAATGGTCTTCCCCCCCTTATTGATTCTTCAAACTTAATTTTGATGGGGCCTCTAAGGGAAACCTAGGTCTGGATGGTTTTGTAATTTTTCAAAGAATTGCCAAGGCTTCATCCTTCACATTCTCATAGGTAGCATAGGTCATTCAAATAAAAATTAGTAACTATGGGATCTCATTAGAGGTCTATAGGTGGCACTCTTGCTGAGGTTTTTACAACTTATTGTGGAATGGTATTCCCAAGTGATATTGGTATTTCTTTCCAAACTAATCAATGGCTTGGATCCATCCAAGATTTCCCCTAGCTAGAGACTCCTAAGAAATCTAGAACCCCTTCATTTTCTTATCCACCCTCAATTGGTTATAATCCCCTATCATGTTCATCGTGATGTGAAAAAAGTGGTGGATAATATTGCCAATATTGGTGTCTCTATAGGATATATGGAACTTGACTGCAATTATAAACAAAATCCTAAGAATCCCATTCTTTTGGAATCCATGACTTTGGCGAGGAAGGAAAATTTTACCCTAGATGGGGTGTCATCCAATTATTATGAGAAATAAAGGGGAGAAGGGAGGCCAAGCCATTTGGCAGCTCAAGACTCTAGGAAATCATATGGAGATATTGTTGTATTCACTCCATAGTCCTAGCATCGAACATTCCTAGGTTTTCTAGTAGACAATTATGTTGACGAAATGGGAACTCATCTCTAGTACCTTCAAGTACATTAGGAATCCTGACGGGTCCTATTGGAATGCGTATAATTTTGAGATTTTTTGAACTTTATATTTCTTCCCTCTTACATTGTTAATGACGTTTGTGATTGGCTAAAGTTAACAATTTGAATAATTATTGTGATTTGTGAGGTAACAAATTCCATCATACTTTTTTAATAATCTTTCTCTAAACAGATCTATACAAGCTCTTCAAATTTAAAAATTATTTTACCATTTACAATTAACAGTTTTTTTAAGTGAAGATCTTGCAAACCTCTCTTGTTACAGGAAGGATAATCTTGTTTCCTTAAGGATTATGGCTCTGCAAAAAGTTGTAAGAAAACTTGATGGATCAGATTTCATAATCTAGTGGAACGATAAATCAACTTGAAAGATGGATAAACTAAGAAAATTACCAAATATAGAAGGGAAGGGGCTAAATAGACAGAAAAGGGAGCACAAACTCTCTAGAGTGCTAAGTCTTTGAAGTACAGGATCTCTTGTCGCGTGTCCTTTTGATTTCAACGGTGATAATTTACTTCGGAACTCCAGGCTTTAGGAGTTATGGCTTCACACATATAGCTTTATTCTGAAGTGGTTATCCTTGAAGTGAGATATCTGGCGTCGTGTGTCCTTTTGATTTGGACGACTGAGATTTACCTTAGAACTTAGGCCTTCAGGATTTCTCGCTTCACACATCAAACTTTCTTCTAAAGTGGTTATCCCTGAAGTGAGAGATCTCATGCCGCATGTCCTTTTGATTCGGACGACTAATATTTACTTCATAAATATGGGCTTCGAGAGTTCTCACTTAACACATCCAAATTTCTTCCGAAGTGGTTATCCCTGAAGTGAGAGATCTGGCACCGCATGTCCTTTTGATTTCGATGGTTGAGATTTACTCTGGAACTCTGGGCTTCAGAAGTTCTCTCTTAACACATCCATATTTCTTCTGAAGTGGTTATCCCCAAAGTGGAGGATCTCATGTCGTGTGTCTTCTTGATTTTAACAGTGAAGATTTACTTTGGAACTCTGGGCTTCAGGCATTCCCAGGTGCAAATCTTCGAAGTGCTAAGTCTCCAAAGTACAGGATCTCTTGCCATGTGTCCACTTCGATCAACAATCCATATGGGCTTCAAAAGTTCTTTACTCAACACTGCTTGCCTCCTTCCGGAGTACAAAATAGATGAACACGAGGATCATCTGACACGTATCCCTTGCTCAGATCGAAGGACAGGAATTGCATGAAATTTACTCTATCTTCTCTACATATGACCAAGAGAAATGACCTTGGATTAACTTTGGGTGCTTATCTCACTTTGAGAAGATCGACAGTCATATTTTAATGGATCGTGGAGATCATCGACTGAGAGTGATTGTGGGGGGAGAAGTTGCACGAGGTTTAATTTCGAAAGGTGGTCCCTCAAATTAAACCATGGTTTTCTCTCAGGGGTGCGTGGCATCACCAAGTGCATTACGAGATGAAAAGAAGGTTACTTCCAACCACTCCCTTGTGCCCCCGCAAAATAGAGGAACATAAAGGGGCATTGGAGAAACACTTGTCATCCACATCATGTACCCCATTAACCCTCCATCCTATCACACCTTCCACATCAGTTACCCCATTCACTCTCCAGCCTATCACACCTTCCACATAAGTTACCTCGTTTACCTCACCACCTACACTTGTCCCCACGTCATCCTATCCATGAGCAATTACTCTTTCTCGTAATAGTTATCCATCACATAATGAGCCAATGCTAAGCTACTTGTCACATTATCACTCCCCCCATATTTTCATCTGATATTCTTTTTCCAGTAAACACATTTGAAGAACAAATAGCAACGGAATCAGATGGTGAGGACAATAAACAAATTACTATGGTAGCCTCAATGGATACGTGTGCCCAATTCAAGATCAAAGGAAAACAAGTGTGTCGGCGATCAGATGAAGAGAAATATGAAAGAACCAACTCAAACAATATCTTCCTGTTGTCGTTTCATTCGAATTACATTCCATTTTTAGGAGATATTGCATGAAGTCCAACAATTTTGAGTTGTGACAATTTTTGTATAAATAGATAGATTTCAGAGCTATTCAAGGTTGCTTCTTGCTGGATGTAATAGAGAAAAGTCTCATTTTTTAGTATTAATACAAGTGCGGACAGAGATTCTAATTTTCATTCAGATTGAGTTGTGTGTTTCTCCTGTAATTCTGTATCTCTTAATTTCCTTATGTAATTCCTTGATAAGTGATTGATTGCAACTTAGTATCACAACTACTGTAATCACATTATATCGTCAATTCATTAAGTAAGGATTTTTTCCTCTGTATTTACTATAAGTAAAGCAAGACCTACAAGTTGTTTGAATTAATGCATTTCATATCCTGTTCAAGGGTGCTCTCTCTACTTTTCTTCTACTGCAACAAGGTGAGACTATTCAACAATTGATGCCTTTCTTTGTTTAACAGTTTTGTAATTTTTCCTCACAACATTTGATATTACAATTGTGACTCAGAAAACGAAATACAACCTCTGTATTGTCCTATTATTAATTTTATTTAAGGATCATTTCTTGTATAACTAAACGTAGAAAAAACACTCTTTTAAAACATTCTCTTTAGAAATTCATGATTCCTAACACTACTCTTTGAGCCTTAGGATCCATATCTCTGAATTTCCTTAAGTAATTCCTTGATAAGTGATTGATTTCAATTTAATATCACAACTACTGTAATCACATTATATTGACAATTCATTAAGTAAGCATTTTTTCCTATGTATTTACTATAAGTAAAGAAAGACTTGCATGTTGTTTGAATTACTGCATTTCATATCATGTTCAAGGGTGCACTCTCTACTTTTCTTCTACTACAACAAGGTGAGATTGTTCAACAATTGATGCCTTTCTTTGTTTAACAATTTTTGAATTTTCCCTCACATCATTTGATATTAGAATTGTGACTCAGACAACGAAATACGAATTTTGTACTATCCTATTATTAATTTCATTTAAGGATCATTTCTTGTATAACTAAAGGTAGACAAAACACTCCATTAAAACATTCTCTTTAAAAATTCATGATTCCTGACATTACTCTTTGAGCCTTAGGATTAATCTCAGGAACAACATCTTTTTGGCATTGTTGTCGGGGATGAAGAAACAAATTTATTTTCTCTGGGAAAACAACAAGGTAAATTTCTATCTTTGATGGTGAACAAAGATTGAATACATAAGTAAAGATTATTTTTATCTTTCACTTGGCCACTCCACCACAGACAAAACTGGAATTTGGTAGAAAGAATACCATAAAAAATCCAGATGATAAGAAAACCACACCAGCGTCAGATCCTGAAAAGTTGTTGAAACCAAATGGATACCTCAAATATATTGTTGCATCAGCAAGTAAAGTATATCAACCCAAAGTTACACAAGTTAATGCTAAGGTTCCAATTGAAGAACTAACTCCTAGAGAAAGTTTTAAACAAATTCATTCTACAGAGGCATCAACTAGTAGACCCAAGGCTAAGCTTGAGAAACTAGAGGTAATTGTTCTCGAGATAAAAGTTGAGATTGATTTGACAGATACTCCTACCAGTGAGAAAAAACAATACCTTTTGATACCCGCTGTCATTAACACCCTGTCGATTCTATCCTTACCTGAAGAAAAGGTTTTAGTTTCCTGAAACTCTGAAGAATCTATTTTATATCCTGATCCATCCCCTATCGCCTCTCCTATATATACATCTTGTAAGTCTGAGGAAATCAATCCACATTTCCCTTTTCCTCCTCTTTTATATTTTCCATCTACCAATGACCTTTTTCCAAAACTTCCTTCACCACACTCCAAAGTAGTTGAAAGGTCACCACTTTAGTCCCTCTCAGCTTTTGAAAATCCCCTCTTTAGCTCCCAAAGTTCATCTCCTAGACTTCCAATGGCTAGTGTTGGTGGCATCGGAGGCGGAGGAGCAGGTGGAAAAGGTCAAGGACAAGCTTCGCCTACTATAATATTTTCCAAGGTAGCTGCCAGATACGCTCCCTTGGTCATCCCTGCCGTCCTTCATGATTTGCCCAAAAATTATATGAAAAACCTACCAAAATTCATGGGAGAAGGAGATCTAACCATGACTGAACACATAGCCTTTTTTTATCAGTTTGTTGACATCCTTGGCATAGAACAAGAGGATGTTTACTCAAGGATGTTAGTACAAAAATTTGAAGTACAAGTGAGAACCTAGTTTAGAGGAGTCCCTGTAGGTTCCATACAGTCATATGATGAACTAGAAAATGTTTTCCTTAGATAGTGGAGCGAGAAAAAGGAACTTCTATACTATTTAACCGAGTTTGGGATTTAAGGAAAAAGAATTATGAATCAGTCCTTGAATTTACTCAGAGGTTCAACAAACTGTATAACAAAATCCCAGTTGAAGTCAAACCTTCTCAACCTGGGGCAAAGGTAACTTTTGTAGGGGATTTTGATCCTGACTTTGCCCTCCTCTTAAGAGAAAGAAGATCTTCCACTCTAGCAGGAATGCAATATGATGCTATAGAAATTGAATCTAATATGATGGAATCCGGGAAATTAAAAACCAAAGTTGAGATGGGAACTAGAGAACCTAGGCGGTTCAAAGAACAGGAAGGACCATCTGGATCTGGGAAGTCCACAAAAGAGAAAATGAATGAGATGGCCAAGATAATTAAAGAATTATCAAACAAGATATCTAGAATGGAATTAGATCAAGCCAAACCTGATACTTACATTAGGAATCAGTTCAATAGAAACCCTAACCCTCAGATACAACAAAGACAAATAAAAAATGAAGATCAAAAGATCTAAGCTCTGTTTAAAATTGAAAATTTTATGCAAAGAGATTAAATGAAAATTTATGAGGAGTTAGAAGATGATCTAAATAACCTTAGTGATGACGACCTGGAGCGACACTTAACCAGGCAGGATTATGAGAAGTCCTTAGACCTAGAATCCCTATTTAATAATGAGGAAAGCATCAACAATCTGGGGGATTCTATGTATCAAGGGTTCACCGACTCAATAATGGTCGAACTCCAACAAAAGTATGATTTAAGGGCCAGAGAGAAAAATTCTACGAATGTTCCACCAAAAAATATTTTGTCATGAAGTAAAATGAACGAGGCAACAGTTACTAAAACACCAACTGAAACACAATCCACCCGAACAAAACCAATTGAAACAAGAACAATGCAAATTAAGAAACCGAAAAATACAAAAGAAGAAATTCCAACCAAAGAAACCGAAAAAATTGTTGGAGGTTTCAGTTTAGAAAACGATCTTAATAAAATTAAAATCCCCATGCCTTTGGTTGAACTTGCAAAAAAACCAATTTATAAAAAGCAAATTGCTAAAGTGATAAATTTTTCTGAGGCCGAATTTCATGCAGATGTTATTAATCTACTAGATGAAAGACCTACGATCATGTTCGGTCCACACATTGAAAACAACAAGGATTTTGTTGCTCCATTTTATATTACACTAACTGTGCATGACCATTTACTCCACAATTGTATGTTAGATTATGGGTCCTCTCATAATTTAATTCCTAAAATTATCATGGAGAATCTAGGCCTTGAAATCACTAGACCTTAGCAAGACTTGTACTCATTTGATTCTAGAAAGGTTAAGTGTATAGGAATAATTAAATATTTGGTAGTAAATCTTGCTCAGATCCCTGTAAAAAGTGTCCTTATGGAAGTGGTCGTTGTTGACGTCCCTACCAAGTATGACATGCTTCTATCCAAGTCTTGGGGTGCCAAATTAGGAGGATCGGTTCAGTTGGACATGACTTACACTACGATCCCAATTTTCGATGGACAATTCACTCGACTGTATAGAGAGACTAGACTGGCGTATACTGTAAGTGACCCCCAAAACCCCAATAATTACCTAGTCTATGTTGTTGATCAGGACTTAGGAAATTGTATTTTATCTATAGATGGTGATTTTAGAAAAAACAAAGAAAAGTGTAAATAGTAGGGAAGGAATGTGGAGAATATTTTTTAATGGCATTTCGTCCTACGAAGGAGCAAGGGCTGGAGTGTTATTTGTAGTGCCAAGAGATGAGTATGTTATTCCCTTCTCATATAGATTATAGTGGGAGACTGATTATATGAATAATGTCTGTGAATATGAAGCTTTAGTCTTAGGATTGGAAGTTGCGATAAAGTTAAAAATTGAATATCTATAGTTTATGGTGATGCAGAGATTATTGTAAAACAAGTGAAACAATAGTATCAAGATAAGCACCCAAGGTTGAGATCATATAGAAACTGTGCCTAGGATCTTATAGAAAATTTCTTATCGTCCTTTAACATACACTCTATTCCCAGAATGGAGAACCAACAAGTTGATTCCTTGGCCAAGTCTGTTGTGACCTTCATACCGCCCACTGTCTTGAAACTAAAGTATCACATCGAGATGAGACACAAACCTTCAATCGCGAACAACACTCAACACTAGCAAGTGTTCGACGATGATGAACAAATAAAACAGTTCCTTGAAATGGTCGATGAGTTTTCTAAGACTCAAATAGATTAGGAAAACCAGAACGATCCTATTTGGGTCATGCAGGAAGGTGAAGAGCCTGAAAATTTCCGAGATAAGATCGAAAACCACCGCATGATCGTACTTAAGAACAATCAAATCCCCAGAGTTCTGATCCCCTTAGAGATATTGTTTGACCAGGATGACATACCTTTAAATTCTACCTTACGACCTCATCCCGAAGAGGTTGAGGACTGTAATATAAGAACTGAATAAGACCCTAAAATGGTCAAGATATCTAAATACCTTCCAGCCCAAATGAAGAATAAGTATGTTGAGTTGCTTAGGCAATATAAATACATTTTTGTGTGGTCCAATGATGATCTAAAAACTTACGATACCTCTATTATTGAACACAAGATTCCTTTGAAATATGGTATCAAACCTTTCAAGCAGAAACTCAGACAAATAAATCATATTCTCCTGCTAGTGATAGAAGGGGAATTCAAGAAGCTCCTCGATGCAAAAATTATCATTACACTCATATATTCTAAATGGGTAGAAAATTTGGTACCCGTCAGAAAGAAAAATGGTGAAATAAGGCTCTGTTTAGATTTCAGAAACTTAAATTGGTCGTCCCTCAAAGAAAACTACCCACTACCAAAAATGGATCATTTTCTAGAAAATGTAGTTGGAGCTACCATAATGTCCATGATTGATGGTTTTTCCGAATACAGTCAAATCGATGTCCATGAAGACGAAAAATAAAATACTACATTTACCACTCCATGGGGAACTTTTATGTACGATAAAATGTCATTTAGTTTGATGAATGCAGGGGCTACTTTCTAGAGAGCGATGGACATCGCATTCGTCGGTGATAAAGACAAATTCGTTGTTATTTATCTTGATGATTTGATGGGTTTTTTTAAAGCTGATGTAGAACATATTCTACACCTTATGCAGACCTTCGAAAAATGCAAAAAGTTTGGTTTGTCTCTTAATCCTAAGAAATCACATTTCTCTATGCAAGAAGATATGTTGAATAAGGACAACCAAGTGAAATGGACCATTGAAGCTAAATCATCATTCAAGCAAGTTAAGAAATCTATAGGAGAACAACCAGTGTTATCCAGTCCAAACTATACTATGGAATTATTGATCTTCTCTTTCACTTATGAACATATTATTGCAATGGTGCTCCTGCAAAAGAATGAAGAAGTCTTTGAGCAATCGATAGCCTTTTTCAGTAAAAGTCTCAAGGATGCAGAATTAAAATATGATTTACTTGAAAAAAAAGCTTACGCAATGGTGAAAGATCTCAAAGCTTTTAGGACATATGTGTTGCATTCCAAAATAATCGCTTATGTGCCAACAAGCATTGTCAAAGAAATCTTGGTTCAACCAGACAGTGATGGAAAGAGAGGTCATTGGTTAGCTAAAATTTAGGGGTTCGATTTAGAAGTAAATCTGACCAAACTAGTCAAAGGTCAAGGCCTGGCGAAACTGTTAGCCGAATCAAATTTAAGGGCACTCGAGATAAATCACCTGGACTCACACGGATATCTCTCGGATATAGAGTATCTTGATGATCAAACACCAATGATTCAGATTGAAGATCATTTTTCTTCCTCTTCTTGGTATTGTGACATTGTTTCATACCTCCTTACCGTTCAGTTCCCGAATGACATGACTCCACCCAAAGTGAGAACTTTGAAGATACACACAGTTAAATATTTTATTATTGATGGCTAGTTGTATTGGAAGGATCCTTTGGGTTTCTTGTTATGTTGCTTAACTAAACGTGAAACATAAGGTGTCATAAATGAATTTCATGGAGTGTGTGGAGGACACCACGCCTGGAGGGCAACGACCTAAAATATTTTAAGAACAAGATATTATTGGCCAAAGTTATTTACTGATGTGAATGCCAAGGTCAGAGCCTGCAACTCTTGCCAATTGTTCTCTAGTAATAAAAATCTCCCTGCACTACCTTTAATCTCGTTCAAAGTAGAAGATCCTTTTCAACAATGGGGTCAAGATTTCATCGGATAAATCCATTCGCAGTCAAGAACCCAACATAAATGGATGTTAACTGCTACTGATTACTTCACAAAGTGGTTCGAAGCCATTCCAACTCAGAATGTTATGGATTTGGTGGTAATAAACTTCTTGGAAGAGAACATCCTATCGAGATTTGGTTGTCCTCGAAAAATAGTCACTGACAACGCCAAAGCTTTCAAATCTATGACAATGGTCAATTTGTGACAAAAATACAACATTGTGTTAGGACATTCTACAGCCTATTATTCTCAAGGGAATGGGTTGGCCAAATCATCCAACAAGATCCCGATGACTATAATCAAAAAAGTGTTGATAAAAATAAAGAAGTCTTGGCACATTCACCTGAAATACGCCTTATGGGTGAATCGAATCAGAACCAAGAAATAAATAGAATACTTACTGTCAGTTGAGAGATAAGGATGTATCAAAACATTTTCTTTCTCTCAAAACATGTGATAAGTTAATGATTTACTTGATTGAAAATATAAATGAAATATGAGGTATGAACTCCTACCCCACTAGTCCAATATAAAATTTTAAAGAAATATTATTGAATGTAAAGGGGGTTTCACTCATAGATATTTTCACCTGATCAAAGATCATAAAAATATAAATATTACAGATTGATTTTGAAGCCTTCTCTGAATAAAATGAAAATCAAATAAAAATCAAATAAAAGAAGAAAAAAAATAAGGATAAAAAGGGATTGAAAAGAAGTTTGAAAATCAATAAACAAATTTGTGTCGGAATGAGATTCTTTTGTGTTTGGTCCTCTGAGTCATTATTCTGTTTTATTTATCCTATCCCTAAGCTTTTATTCTCATCTGATTTTCGCTACCTTTACTGGATCTTCATATAAAGAAATAATTACACCTTGACTTTGAAAACTTAAAAACATATCTCTGAAACAAGATTAGGCGAAAATTTTTATGTTCCTTGGATTTTAGCTGAAAGAAAGTATGTCCAGGCTAATCCTGATAAATTTAACTCTTCTATCAGATTTTAAACTGACTAATTCTCTCAAGGTTGATCCCTAAAAATCAAAATCCCTATAAAATCTTCCCTACAGGCGAAGGTGTATAGAAAATTGGAAGAAAATTAGTCTCAGAGTATACTTAAAAATTTATGACAGACCTCCCTTTTAAAAATTTTAAGCAGATATCATCCCTTGTATAATACATACAAATTGATTGCCCCCACTTCAAAATATTAAAATATAAGACAAATGGTGAAACGAAATTCGAAATTCGACTGCCCCCATTTTGTCCAAAAAGAGATGATGAAGGGAAATTCATGTAATGATTTCCCTCATCTCAACAAAATGAAAAGGTGATAATTGAAGTGGTGAAAGGAAATTCAATGGGAGACGTAGATAACTTCATCAAGGTACTGAACAGGCTCGTTGGTAGTGAAGCAATATCTGTGATATATGTATGGTTGTTATACATATATACAAAATATACTCTGACATCTAATTCTCTTTCCGATAATATTTACATTCTGGACCAACGAGGGATTCCCTAAATAAAATTGTTACATATAGTTAACCTTTATGTGAACAAAGTCGGTCAAGGTCTGATATTTTGGTTAAAGTCATTTTGATTATATTGAACAGATCCAAACTCAGTTTCAGGAAAGGGAAATTTTAAATAGCCTAACATGAGATCGATAGCTGGGGATGTTTTGAAGGTTTTCTGAGATTTGGTTGAAGTTCAATTTTTCTCTGTATGATTAATCCCTAAAAGTGTTTCCCAAAAAAGCAATAATGACTCCATTTACCCAATAAAGGCACTTGGTCAACTGTTCTTCCACGTCTCACAGGGAGACGCAATCCTCGGATGGAGCCTATGTTGGAACACGCATAATTTTGAGCTTTTTTGAACTTTAGATTTATTCCCTCTTACATTGTTAATGACGTTTGGGATTGGCTAAAGTTAAAAATTTGAATAATTACTATGATTTTCCAGGTAACAAATTCCATTAGACTTTTTTAATAATCTCTATGTAAATAGATCTATACAAGCTCTTTGAATTTAAAAATTATTTTACCATTTACAATTAACAGTTTTGTTAAGTGAATAGCTTACAAACCTCTCTTGTTATAGGCATGATAATCTTATTTCCTTATGGATTATGGTGCTGCGAAAATTTGCAAGAAAGCTTGATGGATCAAATTTCAGAATCTAGTGGAACGATAAATCAGTTTGAAAGCTGGACAAACTAAGAAAAGGACCAAATATAATAGGGAAGGGGCTAAATAGAAAGAAAAGGGATCACAAACTCTCGGGATTTCTAAGTCTCCGAAGTATAGGATCTCCTGTCGTGTGGCCTTTTGATTTCAATGGTGAGGATTTACTTCGCAACTATGGGCTTCAAGAGTTCTCGCTTCACACATCCAACTTTCTTTTGAAGTGGTTATCCCCAAAGTGAGAGATATGGCGTCGCGTGTCCTTTTGATTTGGATGACTAATATTTATTTTAGAACTCCATCCTTCGAGATTTATCGCTTCACACATTCAGATTTCTTTCGAAGTGGTTATCCCCAAAGTGAGAGATCTAGCACCACGTGTCCTTTTGATTTGGACGACTGAGATTTACTTCAAAACTTTGGGCTTCGGGATTTCTTGCTTCACACATCCATATTCTTCCGAAGTGGTTATCCCCAAAGTGGAGGATCTCCTTCCACGTGTCCTCTTGATTTTAATGGTGAAGATTTACTTCGAAACTCCGGGCTTCAGGCATTCCAAGGTGAAAATTCCAAAGTGTTAAGTCTCTGAAGTACAAGATCTCTTACCATGTGTCCACTTCGATCAATGGTACAGATGGGATTCTGGTATTCGGGAGTTCTTTACTCAACATTTCTTGTCTCCTTTTGAAGTGCGAAATAGCCAAATACAGGGATCGTTTGACACATGTCCCCCACTAATATCGACAGACAACAATTGCACAAAATTCACTCTATCTTCTCTACATATGACCAAGAGATGTTACCTCGACTTAACTTTGGGTGCTTATCTCACTTTGCGAAGATTGATAGTCAAATTTTAATGGATCGTGGAGATCAACGACTGAGAGTGATTGCAGGGGGTGAAGTTGCATGGGGTTTAATTTCGAAAGGCGGTCCCGCAATTTAAACCATGATTTTCTCTCGGAGGTACGTGGCATCACCAGGTGCATTGTGGGACGAAAAATATGTTATTTCAAACCACTCCCTGACACCCCCACAAAATAGAGGAACATAAAGGGACATTGGAGCAACACCTGTCATCCACGTCATGTACCCCGTTAACCCTCCATCTTGTCACACCTTCCACAACAGTTACCCCGTTAATCCTCCAGCCTGTCACACCTTCCACATCAGTTACCCCGTTTACCTCACCAACTACACTTGTCCCCACGTCATCCTATTCGTAAGAAGTTACTCTTTTTCATAACTGTTATCCATCACATAAAGAGCCAATGCTGAGATACCTGTCACATTATCACTCCCCCCATATTTTCATCTGATATTATTTTTCCAGTAAATGCATCCGAAGAACAAATAACAACATAATCATATGGTGAGGACAATAAACAAATGATTATGGTAGCCTCAATGGACATGTGTGCCCAATTTAAAAAGAAAATAAAAAACAATCGCGTCTATGAGCAGATGGAGAGATAGATGAAAGCACCAACTCAAACAATATTTTCTTGTTGTCATTTCATTCGAATTACATTCCATTTTTAGGAGATATTGCATGAAGTCCAATGGTTTTGAGTTGTGACAATTTTGGTATAAATAGATAGATTTCATATCTATTTGAGGACGCTTCTTGCTGGATGTAATAAATAAAACTCTCATTTTTTAGTATTAATACAAGTGCAGACAAAGATTCTAATTTTCATTCAGTTTGAGTTGTGTGTTTCTCCTATATTTACATATCTCTGAATTTCCTTATGTAATTCCTTGATAAGTGATTGATTTCAATTTAGTATCACAACTACTATAATCAAATTATATCGGCAATTCATCAAGTAAGTAGTTTTTCCTCTGTATTTACTATAAGTAAAGAAAGACCTACAAGTTGTTTGAATTACTGCATTTCATATCTTGTTCAAGGGTGCGCTCTCTATTTTTCTTCTACTGCAACAAGGTGAGACTCTTCAGCAATTGATGCCTTGCTTTTTTTAACAATTTTTTAAGTTTCCCTCACACCATTTGATATTACAATTGTGACTCAGACAACGAAATACAACCTCTGTACTGTCCTATTATTTGTTAATTTTTCAAAATCCCACCCAGTTTCAGTCTCGCTGATTTTTCTGTCAAATTTAAATGCCAAACTCAGTTTCAGCACTGTTTCAGCATATGCTACAGCCGTGTTTCAACATCTGCTCACAGTGGTGTTTCAGCATCAGCATATGCTACAGCCTGGTGTT
>JZKD02S2314021.1:319904-352207 GCA_000966675.3 Picea glauca
AGGTCTCTCTTCAACAACAATAGGCTCAACAATGCCTTGTGCATGTTTGCCTAACCCTTTTCCTTCATAGCCCATTTTTAACATTAATTTGGACCCTATTCCTTTTGTGTGATTTCCAAAAACACCAAAGCAATCTTCTTGAGAGGAATTTGAAGATAAACTGACATTACATACCTCATGTGCATGCATGTACTTGGTAAGGGTTTCTTTGGCTTCATGGAGTTGTTTCTCCATCTCTTGCAACTTTTCAAGAAGTTGTCCATTCTCCTCCTTCATGGCCATCATCTGCTCTTGAAGGACAATGCTCTCTTCCATGTCTTTCCACAACTCTTGTACCATATCCTTCATGGTTAGCAATGCATTAAACATTTCTTTATCAAAGAACTTAGATTTGGAAGATGTAGGAGAACTATCAATGCTTAAAGCTTCCTCCATATTTGCAAGATAACAAAACTTCAACACAATCTTGCACCAATACCAACAGCTAAAACTCAAGCTATCATTGGCAAATACATGAGCAAAATAAACTGTGCTCTGATACAAACCTGATATGAAAATAGAAGGCTAACTTGTTATGCTATGCAAGCACCCTCTACCTCATGAAATAAATCTTAACATGACCTTGCTTCATGTGTTATAATGTGCAAGAGGGTTTATGTGTTAAGTTCTTGGTTCTTCTTCTCAATGTGTATGTGTGAAGAAATGTTCTTTTAAAAGATTTATCATGTGTTATAAATTAATACACAGCCATAAAAAATGCAGCAAATAACACAACAAACTCACAACAACAGCAAGATGATAAAGGAGTTCACCCCTCTTTGGGCTACGTCTCCTTGAGCCTCCTTCAATGGACTTGGCTCTTTGGGATTAGTTTGTCAAATGATCATTACAAGCTTCTTCTCAACTCCAATGAATGTACAGACTGTACCATTGGATTCAGAATACATAAAAACCCCAAATTTGACTGTAAAAACTCTGCAAATGGACAATGGCTCATCCAACAATGACCTCTTCTACAAATGGCCTCCAAGCTTCCCTGAGCTTCAATGGAGAAACAATGCCTGTAGAAGTCCTCCAATGGATCTGAAACCTATCCCAATGTGTTCATAGCATAATAAACAGTCAGAAATGACTATTTAGTCTCAGCAAATGAATATGTGCTCATCAGAGCAATGCCTCAAACAATGAGGGCTTCAATGGTCCCTTGAGCTTCCTCAAGCTTCAATGGTTAAAAACCTGCATTAGAAGTCTCCAAATTCCTATAAAGACATCACCAATGGACTCCGAACGTCCAAAAACCCCTAGCTAGGCTTTTACAGCTCCTCATTTGGCCAAAAACTTCAAAATTTATGGCTTCTGCCATTTTTCCTCTTTCAAGCTCTGCAACTCATTCGCCATTTCGCACCTGTTGGAGAATCAACCTAGCTCCAGAGCATTTTCGTGTGCATAAACCCAGCACTGTGCACCTTCCAAAATTGGTGCTGATTTGTCGAACCGTTAGGGGAACTAAGGCCTCCAAGATCGGAGGTGTTGGGCGCATGGGAGGCCATATGGCCACGTCCCAGTGCAAAAAGTGCCAACCGTTTGAATAAACCAAAACCCCAAATTAAAATCCGTTCAAATCCGCGCTCACATTTACACATAGTGTATCCACGCGCATATAAAATATGGTTTAAAAACTATGGGTTTTAAAACCCACTCCGCGCACCATTTAAAATATAAAATGGTCATATGTTATATATTAAAACCGTGGGTTTAATTACCAAACCGCGCGCAATTGTTAACATGTCAGGTCATATGGCATATGTAATGGAACCGTCGGTCATTTAAAAATCTTTCCCGTGTGCAAACATTTGGAACGTAGACATATGACAATGCCGAAACCGAGGGCTGGGGCTAGGCCCCAGCCCTACCCCCGCGCCAACATTCAAAGTTTAACCATAAATAATTTTAAAACCACATTCAATATAAGAACCACGTGGTGGATAGTTGGCTAGTAGATTTTAGTGAAAGCGTTGCATGGAGAACAGGTCGTGGGATCGAACCCCACGGCCATCAAAATTTTGAACCACAAAACCATAACAACTTAGCCAAACTATGAGTGACACGTGGCACCCTCCGATTGGGCCACGTGTCCTCATATAATTTGCTCATAAACCGACACGTGTCAACCCGGTATTTGCCAGCTATCAACCATTCAACGCGTGCCATGTCAACACCCTACGGTCTAGTCACACGTTGCATCAGCCTTCCACGTCAGCCGACACGCAGGATGCTGATGTCAGCATGTGCCACGTGTCACTCATCCAATGGTGACACGTGTCACTTTCCAATTGGTCCAACTGTGCTCTGAAAATGCCAAAAATGCATGACACGTGTCACGCCCAGAAGCTACCACATCATCATGTACGGACGCCTACATCAGCACTGTACGGCCCTGCCACGTGGCAGTACGGCCTGCCCAGTCAACATCATTTTTTTGCCTGTTTGGCTCGGCGAACAGACCTCGATAACTTCTCCATACGGACTCCGTTTGCGAAAATAAATATACCGCCGGAATCAGGAGAACGAGACGGATGCAATGGCACCATTTTCATCGCATTTTGAGCACTTTGAAAATTGAGCAAATTTTAGACCCCTGGTCTAGATTCTGATCAAGGAGTGTAATAGTCAACTGATGTACACACACTGTGATCCATCCTCAATTCGATGGTTAATCACTTGACTCTGAAAACATTAGACTAACACATAATCTTATGATGGTTCAAATACTTCCAATGAATGCTCGGTAACATCATTCTGATGGATGTGAAACATGGAATTTACAAAGTTTAATATGACATAAGCCTTTGGGATGGTGAGGGGTTGATTTATGAATGTGAGTAAGTCTCATAAATGCATGAGTGAAAAACCAATGGGATAGGTTTTAGGTAAGCTTACCATATCTTGATTTATTAATAAAATATTCATATAACTCCCAAAGGTATTTGGGAGGAGAGGTAGGGGTTCCACGAAAATAGGAAGGATTCCCAAAAAATATGGATGTGTGTCTTAAATGTTAATTTTTTTATGGGAGTTATCATGAGGAACATGTGAGGGCCAATGGGGATGGACCTCGAATGTTATGTTAGATTTTGGTGGGTGATAAAAACAAAAATAAATAAAAAAAGGTTAAATTAAAACTAAATCAAAAGAGGAAAAATAGAATGGGTATGTACAAGTTAAGGTTTAGGGGGGAAAGGGGAAAATGAAATTAAAGATAAAATGAAAAAGAAAATAAAGATATATACAAATGAAAATTCAATTGTTTTTCTTTTGAGTTTTACCTTTACATATGGAAAAATTATATATACATGTGTTAAATCATAGGTCTTGGTCAAAACACACTGGGTTACAAATGGTTTGTTTATTTAACATAAATGGTTTATCCACATAAATTATATTTACCCCATGAAAAATAAATATTGCATGCGAATTATTTTTCCCCTTAGTAAAAGTAAATAACTAAAGTAATTCTAGAGGAAAACCACAAAGAAAAAAAAATGGAATACCATGTGGTTTTGTAAAACCATGGGAAAAATCTACATTAATAATTACAAAAATAAATAAAATTAAAATTAATTAAATTAATAAAATAAACAAATAAAATAAAAATATATACAAAATATATTTATGAAAATAAAAAAATTACAAATTAGGAAATTAGACCAAATCACACAAGTTAAGGTTCCATGTCTATCAGGTTCCACTGGTTAGGGTTCTATTGGTCAAGTTTATGTACCTAGGGGCCAAAATTAGGAATAAGGTGCATAAGGTAGGATTTGATAAACCGAGTGTCATGGACAGGAGCTAGGTCATATGGAGATGAATAAAATTCTGCTTCATCTCTGACAAAGGGAAAGAATACGAAACTTCATGTGACGAATCAACATCACAAGTAGCAACGAATGGAAAAAAGAGATTGATGCCAAAAAATCATACTACAAAGGTCAATGTAATCAATATGCACATCTTAGAGGGAAAACCTGCCAAGATTATGAAGAGAGGGAATACAACCATGTCAAGGAAACGGTCCTTATGCCAGAACACTATGCATGATACAAATGCGACATATAGAACACAAGCATTAGGTGATGACACAACAAGGAATTTACACCAAGAAGATGAATGATACTTTTGCCTAGTTTTTGGTGAGAGGCAAGACAAATAAAGGACCTGATATAAATCAATATGAAGAGGTTCAAGGAAAGGCTTTAGGAAAAGGTGGGTCCAATAACCTTGGGGATTTTTACCTTGAGACAACTGCAAGCCAAGGTAATGTGCTTCCCAAAGGAGAATCCTAGAAAGAATCAAGGTCAAGGTTGTGGATAAGGATGAATGTATTCTCCCACATGCATCTTAAGACTGTAGTGGTCACACGAATGAAGTGGAATTGCATACCTCCTCCCACAAGACAACAAAATGAGATCAATCATGCACATAAAAGGAGACTCACCAATACATCATAAATATCATATTTATTTCCTTTAAAACAATTTATAGATAAGTGTTAGGTTCTTCAACAACAATAATGGGAGGCTATAGATAGGTTTCTTGATACTACATGTGCCAAGTCTCAACTTGAAATAAGCATTAATGATTATGCAATTTTGACTTAGAGTTTGAAACAAAAGATTAATATCCACATATGAATTTATAAAAGTTGAATAGATTAAGCATAGCATGTCAGCAAGAGGATGAATAATTTGAATTAGTTAGTCAAAAATAATCAACAACAAACTCATTCAAGACAACCATCAATAGAACCTTAAGCTCTACAACCTCATAGGATTGTCAAGCACTTCAAAATGTGCAAAAGGTCTGAAGATAACGTGTTAATCCATCAAAAAAATGTCAAAAGAACAACAAAGCTCTATAATCATCATGAGGAAATTTGGAATCATAATACCAAAATGGATAATCAACCTCCATCAAATAAAATCATCAATCAAACTCCCAAGTCCTTCAAGGTAGACAAGAATTAACATTAGGATGAAGTAGTACAAGAATAGGCATTAGGGATGAAAATTTTAGTAAGGGCCCCCTTTTCTTTTTCTTTTACAAGTAAAAGTAAAGGGGGGTTATTGTGGCCTCAACAAATGGAAACACACTGGAAGAACTATTTATCTCTATAAGTAGAAGCTTAGGGACTTTACTTCATATATGAATTTTAAAGATAATCTCAACAAACTACAAAAAAAATTCAAATAATCATGGGTACCACATTGATACGAAATTTATAAAAGATATAATTCAATATTTCTAGTACTTCTAATCTAACATAACCTTTTCAAAGAGTGAATTAGTGAGGTAAATTAATTTACTGGATGCATACTTTCGATTGGTTTTGTATTGATCATGGGTTTTCACTTTTTATAACAAGCAAACATCTACATAAGTGTGTTCCTCATCTCTCTTTTATCGACATTGTTTTGTTTCCAGCGAGCATCTATAGCTCCAATAAAGTTTCCTCGATACCATACAAGCATATCCTTGCTACTAGTAGGCGTCCATAGGCCTGATAGGTTTACTTGTACTTTCCACACTATCAATAGTGCTTTCAACTTCCTTTTTATTTTAGAATATTCTCACCCTTTTAGATTTATATATAGATATGAATATGCACATCGAGTGTGATGGAAGTGGGGTTATATGAGTGTTTATTTGATTTTTTGAGTAGATGTTATGCATTTTAGCTTAACCCAAAATTCTCCCAAAAAACCATCATAGTATTGGTCATTTTATTAATATGAAGTGGATGGAGCTAAAACAAAAAGGTAGATAGGCACTTTCATATACTTATGGATTATCATGGTATGCTAAGTAGGCACATGTGTTCCACTACAACTACCAATCCATACCTAGGGCTAGGAACTTCATGAATTTCCATTCACATAGAGAATCCATTGCATCATATGACTGCAAAAACTTTATTTAGTATGTGACTGGAATTGGACCATCCCCTCACTCAAATTTAAAGAGTAATCCTCAAGGAAGACTAAAAGGTAAACTTATCATAGTGATCATACAAACATTCAACTTAAAAGATGGAAGAAATCTATACAAGAAGAAGGAAAGCACTAAAACCAAGTCGAATTCACATAAAATAAAATTAAACTAAAAGGAACCTAAAGCTAGAATGTCAGTCACTAAGAAACAATGAAAACTGGTTGAAATGTAAGAATAAAACCCATAAGCGAGTAATAAATCTAGGGTAGGAACAACGAAAAAAGTTTTTAGTAAAATCTTGGGAAGTAAACCAAGGGTAACAATCAATCAAGAAATTTTAACTTTTCAACATCAAGCCCAATAAAAATATTCCTAGGGTAAATATCTGAAATGAAGAATAAGCAAGATTATGAGAACCGATAATCTAATGGAAAATATTTGCAACATAATATTGCAATCTAACTGTCACATATAATTTTTTTCATTTAGTGCAACACAACAATCTTGTAGAAATATAGAAAAATGGAGCATTGTAGAAGTCTAGTGAAAACATATTTGTCAAAATCTCATCACAAACCAATAAGCTCTTAAGACTTCTTGACATAAGAAATTCTTTTGCATATTTGAAAATAATTAATTTTTCAGCAGACAATACATTCCATATTTCTCACGAAAGTGCCAATTAATCTTTGCTATAAAAGATAATAATTAACCCCAAATGTTCAAATAATTCAATCTGAAAAGGCAAAGAGGGAAAATCAAAGCTATGGAGGTAATCTAAATAATCATTAAAATAACTCCAAACATTAACTAGATCATAAAACTATATGTGAATATATGAATGAGACTCAATTTATGATCAACTATTATGTTTATAGAAATCTTGATTTATCAATATAAAATGTCACAAATGAATTTGAGCATCCAAGTTTAGATTAACACTTCACTAGGTTGCTTTCATTACGAGAGAAAGTTTTTGACTTGTTGGTTGCACAAGCCATTTCCCAACCTGCATAAAAAAAGAGAAAAGTGTGATCAACTATTAGATAGTTTGGGTAAATACCTTCCTCTAAATGAATAACTTATTAAAATGAAATTAGAATAAAGAGAAAAGTAAATACCAAAATTAAACTAATCCTAAGAAAATAAGGATAAGCTAATGTAAGGATTAAACTATATGGGTTCGTCAAGAAAGGTATGCAAAGGCTAATGAAATCATCAAGTATTCTCTCCATTCAGTACAATACCACAACCTTCTTCTTGAGATATGAGCACCATGTGCTTTCCCACAATGTTCTCTTCAACATCAAAGTTTAGTGTCATTGAAAATTGTGAGATTTGGATCCCTTCGATAGATAATTTTGTTCCTCCAAACTGAATCAATCAAATATAAATAGAACCATAAGACTTCAATTCCATCCATCTCCTAAGATACCTATCCATCAACGAACCTTTGTCATGCTTACAAGATAGGTAAAAATATGATTCAACAAATATTCAACATTGCACACCAAGGTTTGTATTTTCTCTTATTATTAACAACAAAGATGTGAAACATTAGCATCATCGTCTTCACCTTTGTGAGAGGAAATATGAAATCATTATGAAAAGGGAGCAGTTAAGATAATTTGGAAAGGTGCAAATGATATCAGGTCATAAGATGATTGACTTCCCCATTATAAATGAAATATATAATTAGAAATAATAAATCAATTATGTGAGTAAGATTTGATTTCTAATCGGTGATAAACTAATGTTTTCATGATGGGAATGTCCATGAAATTGATATCCTCATGTTCCCAAGAGTGTCCCAAGTAAAAAAAATTATGCATTTCACTTCCTTGAGATTACATATCACATAAAATGTATAGAAAATGAAATGGAGAAGAAGAGTGTGTAGCTTGTCTCTTAACTAGATAGGTTTTTCATTCAAAGAATGAGACATATAATCTAGAAAAAATAAATAAACAATCTCATGAGTAAGAGGGACCCAATAAAAGATATTACAATAGGACCAAACATGCTTATCATCCCAAGTTATGAATCAATTGCATTTTGGTTCACGAAATGCTGAAGAGTGTGGGGCACAATAGATTGATAAGTTACAACCCACAAGAAATTCATATCTTGAAGCTTATTATCATGGTTAAGATCAAAACAAATGTTGAGAATTTGAAATTTAGAATATTAGAAGTTGCATGGACATTTTTCATCAGGTATTTACAAATCCAAGGATTTGAATGATTTCAACATGATTATGTAAGTGAGACATTATTAAGTCATGATAAAAATGAGATCATCCAAGAATGTGACCAGATTGAGTGACTTAAGGTTAACAAATCCAAAGGATGGAAGAGATTCTACAAGAAAATATCAGGTCCAAAATTCTCATGATTGACAATGTTATGATTGAGTCTTTAGTCGACCAGTGAGTTGGGGAATAAAAAAATTGGTTCCCAATTAATTTTCTGAAAAAAAATAGAGCAAAAATATTTAAATAACCATGTTTTCTAGAATGTCAAAACATGTTTATGAATAGCGTAAAATAATATCTCTTGCTTTTGTGTATTAGATGAAACTTGGGTGAAAAAAATTGCAATATAAAAGATAAATTCCTCATTGAAAAATTAACTGAACAAGGCATAATATACATGTTGTTGGAAATACTGAGAGGGGGGGGTGAATTAGTATTACCCTTTTTCAACAATTAGCAATTACTTTGATATTTTATTAATTACCACAATAGATCAACAATGGACTTGTATTTAAAATCAATTATATAAATATAATTAACAGGAATTACAAGGTTTTATAAAGAATGGTGAAGGACACAAATCCTTTTTAGAGAACCAACTATAGGAGATACAAATCCCCTTCTCCATGCCACCAAATCCCTTGTTTTTAGGGCACCAACCCTAGGAATAACCAACTCTCTTATCTGTAGGGCACTAACCCTAGGAAGCACCAACTCCATTCTCTTTAGGGAACCAATCCTAGGAAGCACCAACTCCCTTAATTTACACTTTACTTAGTAAAGGATATGAATCCTTCCGTGCTCCTCCCTTCCACCCTCACTGCATAAGAATCATCAGTTCTTATTCTTAGACTCTGCTTTTGTTTTGATATTATGATCTAAACTACATAGACCTTCTTCTTCACCGTTCTTTCTTGCCTATATATTTTTCCAACGGGTGTGAGCTATGAAGCATTGTGTCCCTTTGTTTGAACCATTGCACCTCTTCATTTAAATTAACAATAATAAATTTTTTTTTCCTCCATTATTATTCATACATTATCATGAAAGATTTTCAATTTAGTGAGATGAATTTTCATAAATCAATCACAAATATGGATCGATTTCTTTTAACTCAATCCCATGCCTCTTTATTTCATTCTCAATTTAAATTGATCAGATATAAGGTTTTATATTAGCTCTTTAATGCATTGCAAGCATTGGATTACTTAAGTTAAATTAGGACAATGTCCAGATCCTATCTGGTTCAAAGTTCCTTCTTGATTGAGATAAAATTATTACTTTGTGTGTTAAATTTCGCATAGAAACCCTCCAGGATCTCTATTCCATATGACCACAAGTGGTGGCTAGGTGTTAAGCCAAACATGTGCTTAATCACTTATCAAGATCAATGGTTGCATTTTAATTTGGACATTGAGATGGACGACTGTCATTTACTCTGGAACTTTGGAGATTGGGGACTCAGGGATATTCAAACTCTCAAGTAGTTCAATCCCTTTGGAGGACATTTCGTCGAAGTGTGTATACTATATTCACTAGTAGATCATATGGTCAATATTTTATCTTTCATTATATGGACGATCCTGGATTGTCTAAAGGTTTCAAACAAATCGACGATCAGGACTTAATCTGCAGTTGAGTGCAAGGTTCTCATTCTCTTAGAGACTTCGATGTTTCGGGACTCTTCCCTTTGCAGTCTTCCAACTCATCCGGAGAAAATTCCGTCAGAGTGTGTATCAACACTTCCCTTCTTAATAACCTTCACATGTCCAGGAGCTAGGACCATAGGCTTAGGAATAAAGGATATTCCGCTCTTCGGGTATTCGACTATTCATGACTCCAGGACTTCGAGCTACTTGAGCTATGAAGTAGTCCAATCCCTCTGAAGGTTTACCTACCAAATAAGTCATAACATGACGATGACTGCATGTTTTAGGTTAACATCGCATGCTTACTCTATCCTTACACTATGCTTGATCTAATGATCATGAGAGAACCTGGAGGATCTTAGATAAACAACCAACATTGGTTCACGACTTCTCCCTTCGACGCTTCAGGTAGTTGCTGGTAGGAGAAACTGGATATCCCTAAAGAACATACTCCCAGAGTGACATGGCTTGTTGATGTCATTGTTGATGTGGAAATAGCTGAGTGACTTCGACACGTCACCTAGATTTGTGACTTATGTATACCTAAAGTGCCAATTGTACCTTGACACTTGTCACCATTTGATTCTTCCACATGCCCTTGCTGATGTGGTATTTTTGACGTGGATCTACTGAAGTGTCATATGTCTTTCCCCTTTGGATCATTACTCTATATCAGATGGTCTAGTTTTCACCTGAATTATTGATCCAACGACCCTCACTCACTTCGGGACTTTGGGGCTCCAACCTTCAGGTGAACTTACATGTTTTAGATCCCTTTTTCCAAAGTGGTCAACAACAAAGTTGACCACCATTGGACCCAGCTATCCTTATCCAATGGTCACCATGCATTGCCGAGAATGGATGGACCTCATTCGCTTTGGGAATTCGGGGCTCCCACCTTTGGGTGAACTTACATGTTTTAGACACCTTTTGATCGAAGTGGTCAGTGCAGGAGTTGATCGTCTCATTTCCTTTACTGTGATCTGATGGTTCCAATATTTCACTCTAGATCAACGGTTGACATGGGTTCATTTAATCCGAGACTCTGGGATACTTTTTTCTTACATTGTCCTTCCACTAAACTTGATCGGATGGTCGAGAATTCATCCAGAGTCCCTTCTTGATCTAACAGCTGGCAGGATTTCATGAGTTCATGCCTCTACCTTATCTCCAATGTTCTTCTAAGTGGTAAAGTTATGATGTCCTGAAACTTATGCTATCCTTCCATTTGGATTTATCTGACGATCATGATAGATCTCGAATTGAACTAACAGTTGAGAGCTCACTTGAATTTCCTGTACGAAATCTGATGACTCTACATTCCAGATCAAATCTTGATCCAACGGCTGGGAAACCATCCAAAGCTTCTTCTTTAGATCTGTCGGTTGAGATCTAATTCTTTCCAATGACCATCCCAAGAGGACAATGCCAAAATTTAGAAGATGGATGTGACATAGAGATCAAATTAGATGGGAGAGAATTGGTGAGGATTGATATGGTAAGTATGGAAGAAGCATGTCAAAAACAAGAACTAAAATCTCAATTCCATGGCTCTTTATTTCATTCTCAATTTAAATTGATCAGATATAAGGTTTTTTATTAACTCTTTAATGCATTGCAAGCATTGGATTACTTAAGATAAATCAGGACAATGTCTAGATCCTATCTGGTTCAAAGTTCCTTCTTGATCGAGATAAAATTATTACTTTGTGTGTTAAATTTCTCACAGAAACCCTTCAGGATCTCTATTCCATATGACCATAAGCGATGGCTAGGTGTTAAGCCAAACATGTGCTTAATCACTTATCAACATCAATGGTCACATTTTAATTTGGACATTGAGATGGACGACTGTCACTTACTCTGGAACTTTAGAGATTGGGGACTCATGGATATTCAAACTCTCAAGTAGTTCAATCCCTCTGGAGGACATTTCATCGAAGTGTGTATACTATATTCACTAGTATATCATATGGTCAATATTTTATCTTTCAGTATATGGATGATCCTGGATTGTCTAAAGGTTTCAAACAAATCGACAGTCAGGACTTAATTTGCAATTGAGAGGAAGGTTCTTGTTCTCTTAGAGACTTCGATGTTTCGAGACTCTTCCCTTTGCAGTCTTCCAACTCATCCAGAGAAAATTTCATCGGAGTGTGTATCAACACTTCCCTTCTCAATAACCTTCACATGTCTAGGAGCTAGGACCATAGGCTTAGGAATAAATGAGATTCTACTCTTTGGGTATTCAAATATTCATGACTCCAAGACTTTGGGCTACTTGATCTATGAAGTAGTTCAATCCCTCTGAAGGTTTACCTACTGAATAAATCATAACACGGCGATGACCGCATGTTTTAGGTTAACATCGCATGCTTACTTTATCCTTACACTATGCTTGATCTAATGATCATGAGAGAACCTGGAGGATCTTAGATAAACAACCAACATTAGTTCACGACTTCTCCCTTTGGTGCTTTAGGTAGTTGCTGGTAGGAGAAACTGGATATCCCTGAAGAACATACTCCCAGAGTGACATAACTTGTTGATGTCATTGTTGATGTGGCAATAGCTGAGTGACTTCCACGTGTCACCTAGATTTGTGACTTACATATACCTAAAGTGCCAATTGTACCTTGACACTGGTCACCATTTGATTCTTCCACATGCCCTTGCTGATGTGGTATTTCTAACGTGGATCTACGAAAGTGTCATGTGTCTTTCCCCTTTGGATCATTACTCTATATCGGACGGTCTAGTTTTCACCTGAATTATTGATCCAACGACCCTCACTCACTTCGGGACTTTGGGGCTCCAACCTTCAGGTGAACTTACATGTTTTAGATCCCTTTTTTCGAAGTGGTCAGCAACAAAGTTGACCAACATTGGACCCGACTATCCTCATCCAACGGTCACCATGTATTTCCTAGAACAGATGGAACTCATTCACTTTGGGAATTCGGGGCTCCCACCTTTGGGTGAACTTACATGTTTTAGACACCTTTTCACCGAAGTGTTCAGCGCAAGAGTTGACCGTCTCATTTCCTTTACTGTGATCTAATGGTTCCAATATTTCACTCTAGATCAATGGTTGACGTGGGTTCATTTAATCTGAGACTCTGGGATAGTTTTTTCTTACATTTTCCTTCCACTAAACTTGATCGAATGGTCGAGAATTCATCCGGATTCCCTCCTTGATCTAACAGCTAGCGAGATTTGGTGAGTTCGTGCCTCTACCTTATCTCCAATGTTTTTCTAAGTGGTGAAGTTATGATGTCCTGAAACTTACGCTATCCTTCCATTTGGATATATCTGGCGATCAGGATAGATCTTGAATTGAACTAACAGTTGAGAGCTCACTTGAATTTCCTGCATGAAATCTGACGACTCTACATTCCACATTGAATCTTGATCCAACGACTGGGAAACCATCCAAAGCTCCTGCTTTAGATCTGTCGATTGAGATCTAATTCTTTCCAACCTCTAACTTCCCCTTGATCCGATGGTCTTGAATTGTCTCGAAAACTACATTAGCGAACAAGATTCCTCCTTTATTCAATGGTTTTGATTCGTAATAGCTCGCTCTACAAAGCACATGATAATGACTTATTTTTTTAGGAAACTTGCGTGCAAGTGATTTGATTATGGAAGATGGTGATTTAGTTTCGATTATGGATTATTCATGATGATGATGATGTGGTGTGACTTATTGTTTTCGATATATCTATATTGACAGATGCTATTGACGATTTTTCCTAAGTGTGCAGTTCACTTGACAGATTGTGGATGTCGATGGCATCAACATACTACCTTGGACTCCAGATTGAGTCAAGGAGTGGATTGTTTTTGGTTTGAGTATTCATTTTACGCATATGTGACATGTGATTGATTTAGTATGATTATGTATATGCATCAATGATAGTATTTTGTCAATGGATGCAGGTTGACGATGCTTTCTAATTAGAATCACATAAGGAGTAAAGGGGCTCTGCACAGAAAATAGATATTGAGGGAGAGGTGTGGCAGCATCCTTGTCACAGCCTACTAGCACTTCTGTCATGGCTCGAATTGTATGTTAACTATTACCTAGTTCGAGACGTCCACAATGTCGCGAGGATAGACTTAGACAGTCGCTCATGAAGATTTCTAAGGGGCGTGCAATAAGGGGGAGTCCTTATTTCTTAGAAGCCCTTAGTCTCTCACAAGGTCACCCGAGTGGAGTGTTGACTCCAAGGGTTGGACAAACTACCAAAACCAGTCAAAGATCAGTGGTACCCTTGGAGCATAGAGGTGCGTCTTGAAGGGCAAGTCGCGTAATTTAAAACTTGAGTCAATGAATCTATTGGTCTAAAAAAACAATGAATTAAATTGACCTTGTCAGATTAAAATAATTAATTAATGAGTGAATCTATTAATTATAAATCCCAATAAAAGTCAATTCCTATTTCAAAGACTAAGCTAAGTCTAAGTTTAGTTAGTAGAGTAAATAAAATTTATTAATTGAATTAAAATAAATGAGGTAAATCAATTTAAGAATTAAAATACTGAGAAAATCTAAAGATGTGATAAGTTTGCACATGTGTGCATGAAATTAATAACTGAGATTTTTAAATTATAAGAAATAATAATATGAGAGAATAGGAGAATACTTGGAAAAGAATCACGAGTCAACCTACCACTAGTCTAACTAGAAGAAGAATCTTAATCAAATTCTAACTAATATCTTGTTAGGAGACACTCATTTAATGAGAATCTGGGGAATAAAGGGAAAACTAAGAGTGAAAATAGGAACACATGGGAGGATGTGAGGGAATTTGACTTTTAATTAAAATAAAAGCTTGTAATTACTTGTGCAACTTGGGGAGAGAGTGACAAGTCTCTGGGTGAATAACCCTAATTTATTCAATTAAAAAGTTAATTAATTTGTGCATATGGACATGTGTCAGTGAGGAAATTTTTATAAAACAAATGGTCTAGATAAGATATGGATCACACTTGTTATTGGTAAAGTTATGCTGCCAAAATCATTTTTGCACTGTGTTTTACTTGTGAGAGTTGGGAGACTGAGTTTGAGGATAGAGTGGTAGCTCTCCCTTGGGAGACAAACTTGGTGCTATAACATTTCTGGTTTTGTGATTGGCCCCTTTGTGGCTACGGGGGCTAAGGGGGAAGAAAAGTACCCCGAACGTTAGCTGGGAAGTATCGGTGAAGTTTTCAGATTAGCAAGCAAGGAGGACTACAGCGAAGGTGTCAGAATAGTTCGTGATCAAGCATCAATATCTGTTGTATATGGTAATTAGATTTGAATTAAATTGTCATAAATTCTTATCAATGATTTTTTTTTAATGTAATTGTATTTATTTGAGAAGATAACATTTTAATAGGGAAGGATTTATTCTTATGAATTGGTTCTCAGATTATCCATTCATTAATAATCGTAAATTTTACTTTTCATAGAATCATGACTGTGCAGACAAATGTTTCTAAATTTTTAACCGATTATCAATTATGATAAATCCCTGAAGCAATTAGTATAGCGACCTGTTCCTTTATAAAATATTGTAGTTAAATTAGAGAAAAAATCGATTCATCCCAAGTTTAAATTGTGCTATGTAATGAAGTTATTAAGTAATAATGGACACGAGTATTTTATTGCAGAAAGAAATTTTCTACATGTACTGAAAGTCGATAGAAAATATTTACATCTCGAGTACTTAATTTGGATTTCTGTAAAAGGAAACAGTTTACAGCTTTGGAATAGTTTTTAATTATATCTCTTAAACGAGTGGTTTCTCTTATTTAAGTCAAACTATTTTTCACCTTGGAAGAACCAAGGAAAGTTTGTGAGTAGGGTAGCATAGATTTTTATCATCACTGACTCTGGAATAGTCTATTTATCCTCTGCTGCAAGTTCACTCGCTATAAGACCGAATCGTTGACCGTGACGATAGGCACGGTTGACCGTTGACTCACTGATTATTCTTTTAGATAGGCACGGCTGATCGTGACGATAGGCACGGTTGACCGTTGACTCACTGATTATTCTTTTAGATAGGCACGGCTGATCGTGACGATAAATAATTGTCATCGATGCAGTCAAGGGGTTGGTATTATGTTGATTTTCGGTACAACCTAAAGAAAGTGATTATGCGCAGGTCTCCTTTAAGAAGCAATTGCTCTTAATATGGAATTCTACTTCCATTAAAACTCCCCTTCTGCATTACTACAATTGTCGACTAGTATCCCAACGAATCTTAGGTCGATGTATATATTTCTATTCACATTATTATACGTGTCTATCTTATATGAGAAATTGATTTAATCCAACTACACTCGTTATAAAATCTCAAACACATTCTTTTATCATTGGGAGTAAATGTGTTTCATTCTTTTAAATATATCTTCCTACAAATTATTTAGCTAGTTAATTCATGATTATGACCAGCATTGTAATATTAAAACAAGACCAGCTGCAGAGCAGCAAGTCCCTGCCCTTAAGGCAGGGCTGCCATTTCTTAAATCGAGCAAGGGCACGACTGCCATTTCTTGAATTGATTGCTCGAGTGCTTAAAATATCTTCCATCTCTGCATAAAATAAAGGAAGCATAACAAATTGCTTTCAAGGTGTAAGATGAGTGAAACACATGGCTCAAACATGTATGGCGTAAGAAGGCTAGAATTGCTTAAGCATTCATGTGACCATCACCTCGCTCATTGTTATTACCTTACCTATATACTTTGTTATGGAAATGATTATGGAAATGAAGGACACTACAAAATTACAACTAAGGTTGTTAATTTTCATTGAAGAAAAATCATACTTTGGCTTTTTATATATATATATATAAAAGTGTGCACATTGTTGACAAGGTTTTAAGTGGTAAAAGAAATCGTGTAAAACCTCTTACAGAGTGACCGACTGAAAATTAACAAAATACAACTGTACATAGATGCCGTCACCAGCCTCATGGATCACACATATCAATTCCAACCAATTGGAGTAAATTCGGAATTTGAAGGTCTTCCTCTGAATCGTTTTGTTCATGCCAAAAAGTTTCTGGTAGCCAATGCAACACAACACGGAGAGCTCTGAATCGTTCTATTCATGCCGAGCAGTTTCGGGTAGCCAATGCAGCAAAACACAGAGAGCTCCAGCTTAGATTCATGGCAGTCTCAGCAGTCCCATGTGGGCATTGCTGGAAATTTCTGTGATTAACATAGTGATAGTTGATGAGCATGTCGAGACCTGGCCTCTATTGTATTTCCTTCCCCACCGATTTGGTCCAGATGATTTGGAGGAAAGCACGCCTCCGGTTTTCGAACCTCACTTTAATGGCTTGGATTTTCGGTCTATCAATTCTTCTAAATTGAATCCTAAGTTGAACTTCTGTAAGGATGGAGATGTAAAGGAGGATGAATTGAAATTGTGTAGCAGTGATGGAGACGTAAAGGAGGAAAGTATACACAAGCCTTCGGGCTCTGAGGATTTGTATCAACTCAAGGTAGCAGCTCTTAAAGCTGCAAACTTGTCACATGCTCCATATAGTAAGTGTCCTTATGGAATCGCTCTGATGACTACAAAAGGGAACATCTGTACATGATTTTATATTGATTCTGCAGCATTCAACCCCAGCCTTCCTCCCTTGCAAGTAGGTATCATTGCATTTCTTTGTCAGAATGAAGGAAACTATGAAGATATTGTTCATGCTGTCCTTGTTGAGAAGGAACTGTTGTTCAACAAGGTGATACCATTAAACTTGCTCTGCAGAAAATCTTTCCCAAATGCTCTTTTCATCTGTTCAATTGTCACATAAAATGATCTGACTACTCTTAGTCATTTCCATTTAAGATCAATCAATGATTCTTGATAAATTGTGAAGCAAGAAATGCAGAGAGGAAGAATAGAACAGAAAATAGTATATTAGAATGTAAGAAGAAGAGTACAAAATGAGTACGTGAAGAAGTTCATCTAGAAAGGGGAAATAGCTGAGTTAAATAGGCTCAAGCAAAACAGAAATAGAAAGTACAACTGGCCAGGACAGCTGGCAATGTATAGTCAGCCTATTGAGGTTACACTAGATTTAACACTCCCTCTTAAACTCGACAGTTACAAACATCAGCACTAATTATGCCTAAGTGTTGTCTCTGAAAATCAAAAACCGATTTTCCCAATGGATTTGTGAACATATCAACAAGCTGATCTCGAGAACCACAGAATTGTAGTGCAATATCACCATTATTGACTAGCTCGTGTATGAAATGAAAACGAGTGTCAATGTGTTTTCTTTTCTTGTGAAACACATGATTTTTAGGTAGCGCAATTGTTGAAGTATTGTCACAGAAAATAGGAGTTGGATCCTTTTTTGTATGTGACATATCTTTCAATATTCTTCTCAGCCACACAGCTTGACAAGAAGCTGAGGTAGCAGCGACATACTCTGCCTCTGTAGAAGATATTGAGACAATTGGTTGCTTCTTCAATGCCCATGTGATCAGGTTCGTGCCCAGGTGAAAAGCATGTCCAGATGTGCTTTTCCTGTCATCTAGGCTACCTGCAAAATCAATGTCTGTGTAACCAGAAAGTTGATTACTATCAGATTTAGTGTACCATAAGCCAAAATTGAGAGTTCCTGCAACATATCTCAAAATTTGTTTTGCCATTTTCCAATGAGAATCTTTGGGGGATTCCATGAATCTAGAAACAATGTTGGCTGCATACATAATGTCAGGCCTAGTTACTGTAAGATACAACAAACTGCCTACTAAACTTTTGTACAAGGTAGGGTCCACTATAGGACCTTCATCATTCTTGCTTAATTTTGTGCCTAGGGGTATAGGGGTTTCTACTGGATTGCATTCTTCCATGCGAAATCTTTTGATGATGTCTACGGCATACTTTTTCTGATAGACAAAGATGTCTTTGGTTGATTGATCAACCTCAATCCCTATAAAATATTTCATGATGCCAAGATCTGTCATCTCAAACTTAGATTTTATTGCATGTTTAAAATTTGTTAACTCAAGATTTCTAGTATAGATCATGTCATCAACATATAAACATACAATCAAAATTTTACCGTGCTGATCTATTTTGGTGTAAAGAGTTGGCTCATTTTGGCTTCTGCTAAAACCACTTTTGATCAGGTAAGTGTCAATTCTGTTGTACCAAGCTCTTGGAGCTTGCTTTAAGCCATACAAGGCTTTCTTCAATCGATATACTTTGGCTGGATGCGCTTGGACTTCAAATCCAGGTGGTTGATCGACATACACTTCTTCTTCTAAGAAACCATTCAGGAATGCTGACTTGACATCCATCTGGTATACTTGCCATTTGTGTTGGGTTGCTATGGCCAATACAGTCCTTACAGTGTCTAACCTTGCTACTGGAGCAAAAGTTTCGCCATAATCAGTACCTAGTTGTTGTGAAAATCTTTTGGCAACAAGTCTTGCCTTGTGTTTTTCAATCTACTCTTTTTCATTGAGTTTAGTTTTGTAAACCCACTTGACACCAATACTTTTCTTGTGACTTGGAAAATCAACAAGATCCCATGTCTGATTTTTCTCAATGGGGTCAATTTCTTGGTTCATGGCTTGAACCCAATGTGGCTCCTTAGTTGCTTCCTTAAAATATGTAGGTTGACATGACATTAAAGCAAAAAGGTTGTGTTGTTCAAAGTCATCCAACTNNTGATGGATTTCTCTCAAACTTCGAGTTCTCTGATTTTGTGGTTCAGAGAATGATTCTCTGCTGGAAGTTGAGTTATCCTGAGAATTTTCAGGTTGTCTTTGTACCTGCAATCTTGGAAGAATAGTTTGAGGTACTTGTTGTCCTGAATTTTCTGCATTTTTAGAACTTGGCAGCAATGGATTTTGACTGTCCATCTGCTGATTTTCTGATTCATTCCAGAATTAATTTTCCAAAAATTTTACATCTCTGCTGGGAATTAGTTTCTTTGAGATTGGATTGTAAAGCTTGTAAGCTTTAGATGTTTGACTGTATCTAGTAAAAATACATTTCTCACTTCTGTCACCCAATTTCTTCCTTAATTCAGAAGGTATGTGAGCATATGCTATGCATTCGAATGTCCTTAGATGCGCAACATTGAGCTTTGTCCCACTCCATGCTTCTTGGGGGACTTTTAGCTTTAGTTTGGTGGTTGGAGATCTATTCAAAAGATAAACTGAGCATGCTACTACTTCAGCCCAAAGGATATTTGACAAACTTTTCTCTTTGAGAAGTGTTCTTGCCATATTCATTATTGTCTAATTTTTCCTTTCAACCACTCCATTCTGTTGTGGAGTATACCTGGTTGTTGTTTGCATGATAATGCCTTGTGATTTGCAGAAATTTGCAAATTCTCTGAAGTTGTATTCTCTTCCTCCATCTAACCTGAGTGCTTTGATATATTTGCCACTCTGTTTTTCATCTTCTACCTTGAATTCTTTTCATTGATCCTATGGACTCTGTTTGCATTGGTCCACCTATGGAATCTGTTTGCAAAGCTACCACCTATGGACTCTGATTGCATTGGTCCACATAGGTCAGTGTGAACAAGTTCAAGATGTTGTTTGGCTTGATTTGATGAATGTGGAAAACTGGTTCACTTATGTTTTCCACGTACGCAAGACTCACATGGGGGAATTTGCTCTTTAAATATAGAAAGACCTTTGACCATGGAGTTCTTCTGAAGAAGACTTAGACTCTGAAAGGGTAGATGTCCAAATATTGTATGCCAAACTAGTGTTTCATTCAGGGTAGATGCACTCTGTGCATATGGTTGAATCAGATTTGCAGTTCTGAGTGTAAGGGGAAACATCCTATTCGGAGTCATATGGATTTCAGAAGTCAATTTTCTACTGGGGTTTTTGTCATATATTTTGCAAGATGCTCCCTCAAAAAGTACCTTATAGCCATGTTCAATGATCTGTCCTGCACTTAGCAAATTATGTTTCAAATTTGGAACATGATAGACATTGTTTATGTCTTTCTTGACATTTTGTTTAGTAAGAATAGGAACAATTCCTTTTCCTTGAACTTTGACTAAGAAATCATTTCCAAGTGTAATATCAGATGAGATTGAAGAATCAATGCATGAAAGTAATTCTTTGTTACCTGTCATGTGATTGATGCATCCACTGTCCAGCAACCAGAGATCTTTAGGTTATTGTTCAGTCTTGTGGCATGAAAGAAACATACCTCCTGAGTTTTCTCCCATGTGATTTGACACATGTTCTCTTCCTGAGAGATGACCTGCTTTCTTCTTCCTGCATTCAGATTCATAGTGCCCATACTTTTTGCAGTAATAGCATTGTATGCTTGTTTTGTCATTTGATCTTCTCCCTCTACTTCTTTGAGGCTGAAAACTCTGATTCTGATTTTGTTGCCTGTGTGCTTGGAAGTGTTGATTCGGGTGTTGTTGTCTGTGTCCTCCATTGGAATGAGGATTACTGTGACTGCTCCCTCATTCTTGGTGACCTCTGCCTTTTCCTCTGCCTCTCCCTCTGCTGAAGGAGAACTGTGTTTTGAAAGCATTGGAGATTGACTCATCTGTGAGATGCAATCTGGTCTCATGTGTCACCAGAGAACCAATTAGTTCATCTGTTGAAAAACTTGACAGATCTTTGGATTCAAGGATTGTTGTTACAACCATTTCGAATTTATTTGGTAAACTTCTAAGGAATTTATCAACAATGCGTTGATCAGTCATGGCTTCGCTAGTCAATCTAATCTGGTTCAAAATGCCCATGACTCTGGTCATAAATTGATCCACACTTTCAGACTTTGTCATCCTTAGAGTCTCGAATTGCATCCTCAAGGTCTGCAGTTTAACTGTTTTGACCCTATCATTTCCTTGATAGGAAGATTTAAGGATGTCTCAGGCCTGTTTGGAAGTACCAGCGCCTGTGATTTTTGAAAAAAATGAGTCATCCACAGAATTTTGAATCCAAAATTTGGCTTTATTTTCTCTGTTTCTCTGAGTTGCCTGAGCATATTTCTGTGGCTTTGTCATGGCGGCTAGGTCTGTTAGATTTGGTTCCACATATCCATGATCCACTGGATCCCAACACTCTTGTGCTTGCAAGAACAATCTCATCCAAAGAGACCAGAACTCATAGTTCTTTCCAAGAAGAATCGGTCCTAAATTGCTAAATGATGCCATTTTTTAAAAAAATTTGCAAAAAAAAAAACCAGAGAGAAATTTTTTATTTACCTGTCTCTTTCACTGAAACCAGGTCTTTTGCTTTCTTGCAGGGATGTCGGAACATTGTGTTTCAAGATTTCATGAGTGTTGACGTCGCGAATTTTGGCTTCACGAGTTTGGACCTCGGAACTTTGTTAGATGAGACCTTTGAACTCTCCAACTTTCGATTGTCAAAACGCCAAAGAGAGTTTATTGGCCTTGAAGTGGCCCTTAGTCTCTGATCAATGTGACCATGCGCCTTGATGTTAAAGCGCTACAGGCTTTTCCAGTTCTTTTTCTTTCAATTTGCCAAAATGCGAAATATGCTAGAAAGGCCCTTCTCGAAAGCCTTTTCAGGATTTCATGAATCGGTATTTCACGACTCTTGATTCCTCGTCACGCTGTGCTCCAAAAATGCGAACTCCAAAATGTCAATTTGTTGAAATTGCTTTTCGAAAAATCTCCCAAGATTCTGGATTGCTACCACGCGTCTCCTCAAGATGGATGGTCCTCTTGCATTTCGGGATTTCGTGACTTGCGTCCCCCGATGACACAAATCCTCTATCAACTTGAAACCCTGGTAGCTGAAATACTGACGGTTTCCTCAATCTCTGCCACGTGTCCCAATCGAATGGACGACTGTGATATTTTCAAGATTTTGTGACTTTCGTCGTGGAGTGTCACGACCTTCGTCAACAAGACCTCCGATATCCTGAACTCCGAAATGTCGAAAAGTTGATGGCGCTTGTATCTATTACCACCTGTCCCCTGAGATGGACGTCTCAATCCTCTCGGGATTTCACGATTTGAGATGTCGAGATTTCATGTATCGAGGGTTTGGAGAGTATTCTCCTTCACTCGTCCAATTCTCGATCCTTGATTTGTGATGGGATAAGATCGATAGCTCACGATCTTTCACGATCCAATGGTCCAAAATAACTCATGATTTCGCGATTCGCGAATTCTCATGGCAGACCTCTGACCTTGACACCCTGCGAGTTAGTGAAACATCGAGATCTTGCCACGTATGCATTGATGGACGATACTGATGATTTTGGGATTTCACGACTTCTTTCTTTTATGCGGTGCAGAGGAGTTAAACCTCATGCATTTTGTCACGAATCCGAACGGCTGTTGGTCCTTTGTGCAAGATCTGACGGGTGAAACTCTTTCACCTTTTCTGCGCTCGCTTTGTCCCTTCTGAACTGGATTTCCACCTCGGATCTGTTCGCAGGATGAATCTTACGGCCGCGATGGCTATTCTTCGTGCCTTCGACGTGTTCTTTGTGGCTTTTGAAAAGATTGACCGATCTTTCACTGATTTGCAAAGATTTTACGAGATCTTTACAGGTTTGTTCTCTGCAACAATCTTTGACAGATTTGAGAGAATTCCTGCAATTCTTTGAACGCTTCTTCTTTCTGTAACAATCCTTCACAAATTTGAGCAAATATCCATGAAATCTTCAATGTTTCGGCCTTTTGAAGGTTTTCTTCATGAATTTTTGACGAATTTTGAAAATTATAGAAGAAACTTTACTGTTTCTCCATCTGCAGTCTCCGCTTCCTTCTCGTGTTTTTGCTCCTTGAAAATTTCGAGTGTAGTATGCTCTGCGACATCGGCGAGCTCCCTATGGTGATATTTTGAGAGTATGAACAGATAGCTTTCCAAGATTTGTGAAAATTATGTGAAGTGTTCTCTCATGATCTGTGTAAGCTCTTTGCTGTGAGGATCCTGTTGCTCTCCAGCCTATGTGAAGAGGCTTACTACTGTAGCTCTGATACCATGATAAATTGTGAAGCAAGAAATGCAGAGAGGAAGAATATAACAGAAAACAATATATTAGAATGTAAGAAGAAGAGTACAAAACGAGTACATGAAGAATTTCATCTAGAAAGGGGAAATAGCTGAGATAAATAGGCTCAAGCAAAACAGAAATAGGAAGTACAGCTGGCTAGGATAGCTGGCAGTGTACAGTCAGCGTGTTGAGGTTACACTATATTTAACAATACTAAGATTGTTTGTCATGCCTTGTGTAAGACATAATTCTAAGAATACATCATAAGATTAGGCATGGAAACTCATTTGTGTTATTCTATAAATCTTATGAGACATTTGTTTCAATATGTAATCTATAAGACAATTCCAATATACATCTCTCATGTGTCACAATACTTTCAAGCAATAATGAAATCACAAAAATTGTTAGTATAATGTTTACAAAGGTTGTGCGAGACAATAAAATTGTTTCTTTTGTCTCTTTATATTTCACATTGCAATTATACTGGAAAAATGTGTTGGTCTATGGCATTACACTTATACCTGGAAAAATACAATATATTGTGCAACTTTAGATTTACTTAATCTATGCCAAGATAGACTCAATAAATATAAAGGAGAAATAGATTTCCTTATTCTTCACATGCCCAAACACGTGGATCAAGATCCAGTCCAATTTCCTTGTAGGGTCACCCACTACCCCATGGAACAGTGCATGGCTTCCAAGTTTCGGCTATCCATTGGATTTAGTGCACAACTTACACATTCCTTAGTAGTAGTTATTCTAAAGCCATAGGTAAACTTTGATGGCATTCTGTTAATCAATGCAATTCCGATTGACAAGCAAAAGTGTAGTTTGATTGAGAGTTGTTGTTTATTTCGATTTCAAATTGCTGCATTTCGATCTTAATTTGGATCTTAAACTAGATTTTCTATTGGATTTGTATCTCTATCTGGACCTGGATGATATGGGATGAACAGATTCATACAAGCATCTCCCTTTGGCTAGGGGTTCTTGTTTGTGGTTTGGGTCGGAAAGGTAAATTGAATTGATTAGGATAGGAAGGGGTGTTGCTTCCACTAGCACTAGACTCTAATGAATGGAGCAAAATTATTTCTTTCTTTGGATTCTCCCTTACACTTGAAGGATATGAAATTGGTAGCTCATGCCCATGGGTAGAAGTGGCACATCTTAACCCAAGAAATTGATACAGATCAAGGAACATGAACCAAGGAATAGATACAAGATACAAATACACAAGAGATAGGGCACATATATAGGGCTAGGCTTGGGAACACGATGGGCTCTATACACAGGGCTAAGGTGTTGTTTTTGGGTTAGAAAAAGAGACGTAGATAAACGACATGTTAGAACAAGAGACGCAGATATTGATTTTCTAGCTCACAGAGTTAGCCACATCTTCCAACTCACAAAGTCAACCATCTTTCTCCCAAGGACTAACGTAAATTTCTCAAAATACAAAGATTTCTGATAATTCCCAGAAAGAAAATATTATTAATGATCACTTATTTTGTTTTCTTTCTCCCAAGGACTGACCTAGATTTCTCAAAATACAAAGTTTTATGATAATTCAGAGAAAGACAATATTATTAATGACCAGGTATTTTGTTTTCATGCTACCTATTTCTAGCATAACTGAATATACAATAAGAAAATGATATAGAATACATTCATATCAAGTAAATAATATAGAATACATTCATATCAAGTTTGTACTAGTGTAAACTTAAACACAAAATTTGGGAAATATTATTAATTTTTCTTTTGTATGCAATTAGCAATCACATAATGCATTCTTGGTATTCAATTGAAATGACTTACAATTGAAAATAGCACTACTTACTATGTATTTACCACTTATAGTGGTTTTGAATGGCTCTACTGTAATCATATTTTTCAATCCTCCTGTTTGTAATTGTTTATAAATTTTGCATCTTTCATTCCTCATGATCATGCTTGTAAATGATGGATCAAGTAGCAATCTAGTGAGCAATAACACTCCATTAAGAAAATTATCTTGACTATTTGTAAATGATGGCTCTAGGGGCACTCCAATAAGAAATAACACTCTATTAAGAAAAATATCTTGACTGTCTTGACAAGCTTCTCGAAGAGTATGAGCGTGTATATGGAAAGCAATATATTTTTTCTAAATTTCCTTAAATTGGAAATTCATACCAGGTTTTTACTAATATAAACTTAAACATAGAATTTGAAGAATATTATCAATTTTTCATTTTCTTTTCTAATTCTTCACATGATGTAGTCATGGTATGTGACTAAATATCTTTCATTCCTCTTGTTCCTATTTGTAAATGATGGCTCTAGTGGCACTCTAGTAAGCAATAGTGCCCCATTAAGAACATTATCTTGACTGTTTGTAAATGATGGCTCCAAGGGCACTAGAGTAAGAAATATCACTCCATTAAGAACATTATATTGACTATCTTGACAAGATTCTCGAAGGGTATAAGCATATATATAGAAAGAAATATAAATTTCCTTTCCTTAAACTGGAAATTCATACCAATTTTTTACTAATATAAACTTAAACATAGAATTTGAAAAATATTATCAATTTTTCATTTGTTTTTCTAATTCTTCACATGATGTATTCATGGTATGCGACTGAAATGACTTACAACTGAAAACTCTTTTTGCAGAGATGAATGCCAAAGACTCTTGAAGGCAACAAACTCTTTTTGCAAAGATGGATGCCAAAGACTCTTGATGGCAGCAGTATCAATTTTACAACTGAAAACTCTTTCAACACTCTTTCAAAAGAGATGAATGTCAAAGACTCTTTATGGTAGAAATAACAATCTTACAAGTGAAAACTCTTTCAACAAATATGAATGCCAAAGACTCTTGATGGAAACAATAGAAATATTACAACTGAAAACTCTTTCAATAGAGTTGAATGCCAAAGACGCTTGATGGCAACAATAGAAATATTACAACTGAAAACTCTTTCAATAGAGTTGAATGCCAAAGACTCTTGATGGCAACAATTGTGTTGTTATAGCAAGATCTGTCTCAACATTGTTATCTTGCATAGAGGGTCTTTTTTCCATTTTCCTATGCAGACTTATCATCCCTTTTTGATGAATCCAAAACCAAAAATACACATTTTTCCACATATACGCTCCCTATCTGCTATACAAGATGCGTATACACAGGCTACTCCACTACACCCGTGTACATCAGGATTTGTGTCAGAAAATGCAAAACTGGAGTCGGGTTTCCATGTCACAACAGGAAATCTCTGATCCTTGTCCTTCCATATATTGGAAACGTTCTGACTCGGCCCTTCAGTTGCATTCTGAAGGCTATAAAAGCACAACTCCAAGTTATGGAAAAGAGGAGAAAGCATTCAACTTTGAGAGCAAAGCTACTCTGAAGAAATTACTTCATATTGAGTTTGCATCCCTTTATCCCTCAAGTTTGAACACAATTTTCAGCCCCCAATCTCTTTCCCTATTGTTGAGAGGACCTCATTGCCTCTTTCCTATGAGCTTGCCATTGGTGGAGGATTGAAGTGATGGAGACCCAGTTAGAAGGAACTTGGTTTCTTGGTTTCGAACCGCACCGACACGGAAGTCTGTAATGTTGTCACTTCTGCTGATCAATTAGTAATAGAAATACTCCTTTCCCGTCCTATTGGTATTGAGCAAATATATGATTATTATCCATGGGCATGTTTGTAATGTTTATTAATGGATTATGCTATCTAATGTGCTAATCCCTTTATATTATCACTATATACTTGCTCTGCTTGTTTGTTGAGAACTAGTTGTAGGTATAAAGCTTTGGGTCAAAGTGCTCAACGCTGGAACATCATCGAACGTTGGAATGAGGTAGGCCTCTTTCTTATCTTTCACATTAGTTTATATAGCATATGATGGAATTGAGTTGATTTCTGCAGTCATACATGTCTGTTGTGGTTTACCCTTGGCCATAGAGAGTTTTTCCCTCGTAACATGTGTGAAGATACCCTAATATTCCATTTTAAACTATATGAATAAATCAATTAGAGAGAGAGTTGGTTCACTGAATCTCTCTTTGGGGGAGGGAGTTCTAGGACTTGAAATAGGGGTGGGTGTTAGGCTATGTCATAAGAAAGAAAAGAAAAGATTTAACATGTGTCCAAAAATCTACGTGACACACTTCCCTTGAGATTTAACATGTGTTCAACGATCTATGTGACTATAACTATGAAGCCACCTCCATAAAATAAAGCATATGCATTGAGTGAACATGAAAATAAAATTGGTTGGATGGAGAAAACATTTAATGCCATGAAGTAATACTACACTTGCTTCTAGTATTACTTGAACCAAGAAAATTATTTATCAAATATGTGCCTTAATGTGTTTCTTAAGATAAGATATGGATGGGGTTATGCCTCGGGAAGAGGCCAAATAAGGCCTCAAACTTGAAACTTAAGCTAAAAAGATAAATGCATGTGAAAATATTATATGAATTTACAAAAACTTTTTCTTAAAACAATAAAAATGCATTGGTTTTTGTGTAAAGTTAATACAAAAAAGGTGAACCGATTACTATAGTACCTCCAGCCCGAAGGGTAGGGACTAAAAATAAGTCTTGTGTATGCATGTTTTGAATATCATTATAAACACTTGGGATAAGTGTAAATGACAAATAAAGGATATTCTAGATTATAAAATAATGGGATAATCTAAATATCTTTTTATATGTACATGATTTTATATAGATTTTAATAAATAATGGGATAATCTAAATATCCTTTTATATGTACATGGTTTTATATAGATTTTAATTAATGTTGTATATTTATTAATAAGACAATTGAGGGTCTTACATTGCCTACGTTTTTTCAATATCTTATAAAAAAGAATGTGGATATGCGAGACTATAATAATCTAAGGCATGTATGTATGGGAAAAGTAGTGATATGGTTGGAAGTTTTTGACTTAGGCTTATATAAGGAATTATATGTTAGTGATTGACAATTAATGAGATCTTTATGTTTAATTAATTTCTAATTATTTAATAAATGAATTATAAAAACAAGGGAGAGGATTAGTTAAATTATAATGATTTAATTATGGAACTAGAAAGTCAAAGATTTGAAATCAATAATATACCTTGTGTTCTATTAAATAAAACAACTAGTAAAGGAGTTGAATTAATGGAAGAACATAAAAAAAAATTAAAAGGAAAATATATTTTATTCTTACGCACTTATGTTTGGTAACGGATGAGGTTCTTTACATGATTACTCCTAAAATTCAAAAAGGGAACAAACATGATTATTCCACAATCCTTTGTATATATTTGCTTAATTGAAAAACTTTGTTTTGGCTTCACTCAATCATGCCTTTTCTCCTGAGCTTTTTCTACATTGATCCACCTTATGTATGATTTGGTAATATGAGGGACTCCTCTGTTCCTCACACTATGTCTTATGCATAACCTACTACATTATCTCTCCTGAGATTTAGTATCTCATAAACATATTTGATCTTCTTGATAATGACAATACCATAATACCATGTCCGACATTGATCATTTTGTCCCTCTTTGACATCAATGCCAACACCATAACATCATGTCCAACATTACCCCCCTTTGGCATCGATGGAAACACAATAAAAGCCCTTTTCCAATCTTATCTGTATTTTACATACTATTCTCCCCCTTTGACGACAATGACAAAAAGGGATGTTTCCTTGTAGGGTGATACTCCCCCTTAGGTGATGTCCACCCTGTCTATGAATATCTCTCCTTGGAATCATGCTGCTACAACCAATCATGGGAAGAAGAATAACTCCCCTTGTCTTCTCATAACAGATTTCCTTTAGAAACAATTTCACATAACTTCATTGAGAGAATACATAACTGGCACTGTTCCTGGGAAGATGAAGACTTGCAACAAACCATGTTAGATCTTGCATAGAGATATACCATCAAACCATGTTTCTTTCAATGATTCTAGTTATCTATTGATTCATTTGTAATCCAAGAGCCTCTTCATTTTTTTTGCTTCAATACTCATAGGGGTATCAATAGGAACAATTTTAAGTCTTCCCTAATTTCTCGTTCCTTTCGTTGTTTATAATTTTTGAGGAGGAGTTTAAGTATATCATTAAAATAGCATTGGAAAAATTATGAGATCATCATCACTCAATTCTTCTGGTTTGTCTACTATTGAATATTCATCATCATCATCACTATTTTGTGTAACAAAAACTTCTTCATCTTCTTCTTTATAATTTTATTTTTCTATTTTTATTTCATTGGCTAGTGGACTATTGATTTGCAGGACATCATCAAGAACTACAATTGTGTCATATTCTTCTTTATGATTTCTCCTTTCTTGAGCTTGATTCATTTTATATGAAAAAATTTGATTTTTATATTCCTTATTAGAAGCTTTACCCACCATTCTCCTACTATTAACTTCATCAATTTGAGGTGCAATATATTCATCATCTCTCTGGCTTTGTACTTCAGATTTTCTTTTCCATATCTTCTTTTTCTGTTTGTTAGGGTTTCCTGTCTTCAAGGATTTCAATCTACATTCTCTGGTGTTATGATCATAGTTGTTGCATTTCTGGCATTCAATATTGAAGTTTTGTAAAGGAGAAAATGAGTTATAGTTTCTCTTCTCTGTATTTTGCTTATTGTTCTTATATTTTTGGACATTTCTATGATTGTATTGTACATAAGATTTGTAGTGTACTGCCTTATGTCCAAAATTATTGCAAGAATAACAATATCCAATAAATAGATATTTATTAGGGGGATTCCTTCTGGTGATTGTATTTTTCTTGACATCTTTTACCCTAGTAGGGAGTGTTCATTTATGTTTATGTGGAACAGTTTTCAATGGTATCATCTTTGTCTTATTATCTTCTCTTCTTAAGGAGCAGTTTAGAGCATCTGTGTAACTGATTATCCTTTCGGATGATCCTTGTGATGTAGAAGTTGAGTCTTGGGTGTATCCCAAACCAGTCTTGTTGTTTGGTGACCTATGACTACTGTTTATTTCATCCAAGATTTTCGAACTATTTTCAAATTTTGATCTCTTCTTTTCTTTTTCAAATTCACCTTTTAGCAACTTAATCTCAACTTATAGCTTCTCACATACATTTTCTCTATCATTGATTTGTTTTAAAAAGACTTCTTCAATTCGTTTATGTTCTAGGAGCCGGGACTTCAAATCACTGATGATATGCTCTGACTTTTTAATGGTTCTTGATGCATCTATTTCTCTTGATTGATGTGATTCTTCAAATTCTTGAAGTTGTGCCCTAAGTAGTTTGTTCTTATTTTTATGCTTTCTTAGTTCCTCCAGAGAACTAATCAGTGCTTCTTCTAACTTTCACAGTTTTCTTCATTATCTGTATTATTATTTTGAGTGTTCATTCCCATAAATAGAACCTCTAAATCTTAATCTTCACTCATATTTGAAGAGTTGATGTCTTCTTTAGAGTAGAAGTTTTTATTTTTCTTATAAACATTATTATTGATTGGTCTTTCTAGTTGTGGGCTTCCTCATCATCATTATTCTCCTGCTTGGGATAGGGACAGTTGTTAGCAAAGTGTCCAATCCTGCCACAATTGAAACATTTGAAGGGTAACTTTCCTTTATATTTTTCAAAACCTTTATGCAGTTTCTTTATAAAGTTGGCCTCTTCTAGATATGATATGTCTGACTGATATTCTTTAGATATGTTTTATCGTTTCTTCTTTTCTTTAGATGCCTCAAAGAATGTTTCTTCTTTTGATGGATTTTCAATTCTTGTTCTCATCTCATATGTTGTAAAAAATCCATGAAGTTGATCTATTGTGAGTTTGTCAAGTTCTGGCCTATATTCAATTATGGAAATATTGGCATCATATCTCATAGGCAATGACCTTAATATATTTTGTACAATAGGTTTATCAGTAAGTTCTTCACTTGTTTCTCTGATTGAATAAACTACCTCATCTACCCTATGAAAGTATTCAACAATGTTCTCTTCTTCTTTCATTTTCAAATTTTCAAACTGAGTTCTATAGGTTTGTAGTTTAGCTTCTTTGAATTTTCTATCTCCTTCATACACAAACTCCAATTTTTCCTAGATTTACTTAGCTGAATTACAATGCATAACATTCACACATATAGAATTTGTCAATCCTCCTAGAATGGCATTAACTGCTCCTGAGTAGTCATTGCAGATTTTCTTTCCTATAGTATCTATGGGTGGATTGGATGGTTCAGTGTAACTATCTACAACACATTTCCAGACATAAAAACCAAGAGCCAACATGAATCTTTTCATTCTTATTTTCTAGAGGGAATAACCATCTCCATTAAACAATGGGGTTTTCTTGGAAGACATTCTCTCTTGTTGATCCATTTCTTTCAGGATCCACCTTTCAGTTATTAGACTATGATGAA
>JZKD02S2314021.1:352235-362518 GCA_000966675.3 Picea glauca
GGGGGGGGGGGTGAATCATTATTACCATTTTTCAACAATTAGCAATTAATTTGATATTTTATTAATTTACCTCAATAGATCAACAATGGACTTGTATTTAAAATCAATTATATAAATATAATTAAAAATAATTAAAAGGTTTTATAAAGAATAGTGAAGGACACCAATCCTTTTTAAAGAACCAAATATAGGAGACAAAAATGCCCTTCTTCAGGGAACCAACCCTAGGAAGCACCAACTCTCTTGTTTTTAGGGCACCAACCCTAGGAAGCACCAACTCCCTTGTCTTTAGGGAACCAACCCTAGGAAGCACCAACTCCCTTAATTTACACTTTACTTAGTAAAGGATATGAATCCTTTTGTCCTCCTCTCGTCCACCCTCATTGCATAAGAATCATCATTTCTTCTTCTTGGACTCTCCTTCTGTTTTGATCTTCTAATCTGGACTACAAAGAGACCTTCTTATTCACCGTTCTTTCTTTATTATATAGTTTTCCAACTAGTGTGAGATATGAAGCATTGTGTCCCTTTGCTTGAATCATTGCACCTCTTCATTTAAATTAACAATAATAACTTTTGTTTTTCCTCCATTATTATTCATACATTATTTTGAAATCTTTTCAATTTAGTGAGATGGATTTTCATAAATCGATCATAGATATGGATCAATTTCTTTTAACTATATCCCATGCCTCTTTATTTCATTCTCAATTTAAATTGATCAAATCTAAGGTTTTTGATTGTCTCTTTAATGCATTGCAAGCATTGGATTACTTAAGATAAATCAGTACAAATTCCAGATGCTATATGGTTCAACGTTCCTTGTTGACCGAGATAAAATTCTTACTCTATGTGTTAAATTTCACATAGAAACACTTCAAGATATCTATTCCATATGACCACAGGTGGTGGCTAGGCATTAAGACAAACATGTTCTTAATAGCTTATCAATATCAACAATCACATGTTAATTTAGACATTGAGATGGATGTCTTTCATTTACTCCAAAACTTCAGAGATTCAAGAATACGGGATAGTTGAACTATGAAGTAGTTCAATCCCTTCGAAGGAAATTTCATCGAAGTGCGTATACTTTATTCACTAGTAGATCAAACGGTAAATATTTAATATTTCATTAGATGGAAGATCCTTGCTTGTCCATAGGTTTCAAACAAATCGATGATCATGACTTAATCTCCAGTTGAGTGGATTGTTCTCATTCTCTTCGAGACTTGAACATTTCGAGACTCTGGCCTTTGTAGTTTTCCAACTCATCTAGAGAAAATTTCATTAGAGTGCATATCAACACTTCCCTAGTTAATAACCTTCACATGTCCAGGAGCTAGGACCGTTGGATTACGCATAAAGGATATCTTTCTCTTCGCATATTCGGCTATTCGTGACTCCGAGACTTTGGGCTACTCGAACTATGAAGTAGTTCAATCCCTCCGATGGTTTACCTACCGAATAAGTCATAACACGAAGATGATCTCTTGTTGTCAGTTAAAATCGAATTCTTACTCGATCCTTCCACCACCCTTGAGCTGATGGTGATGAGAGAACCTGGAGAATCTTAGATCAATGACCAGCATTAGTTTGCGACTTTGCCCTTTAACACTTTAGGCAGTTGCCGGTAGGATAAAATTGATATCCCCGGAGGACATACTCTCAGAGTGACATAGGTTGCCGACGTCATTGTTGATGTGGCACTAGATGAGAGACTGTCATGTGTTACCTAGATTCGTGACTTACGTATACCTAAAGTTCCAATTGGACCTGGAAACTTGTCACCATCTGATTGTTCCACGTGTCCTTCCTGACGTGAATCTCCTGAAGTGTCATATGTATGTCCCCTTTGGATCATTACTTTATATCGGACAGTCTAGTTTTCCCCTGAATTATTGATCCAACGACCCTCATTCACTTTGGTACTTTGGGGCTTCGGCCTTCGGGTGAACTTACATGTTTTACACCCCTCTTCACTAAAGTGGTCAGCATCGAAGCTGACCACCATAAGACCTTCCTATCCTCATCCAATGTTCACCATGCATTGCCTAGATCTTATGGCCCTCATTCACTTCAGGAATTTGGGGCTTCGTCCTTCGGGTAAACTTATATGTTTTAGACCACTTTTGCTGAAGTGGTAAATGTCAAAGTTGACCATCTCCTTTCCTTTACGACAAACTGACAGTTCCAATATTTCACTCCAGATCAATGGTTGAAGTGGGTTCGGTTAATCCATGACTACAAGATATTTGCTGCTTAAAATGTCCTTCCCATAAAATCAAACGGATGATTGAGAATTCATCCAAAGTCCCTCCTCGATCTAATGTCTAGCGGGATGTTGTGACTTCATGACTTCACGATTTTGTGCCTCTGCCTTATCTCCAATGTTCACTATTGGCCCTTGGTTATGGAAGGAAGAAAAAAACAAGGAAGGAAAGGTAAAAAGCAAGCTTTGCGGGAGACACAGTAACTATCACTGAGTTGAAGTGAGCAAAAGAGCAGGAAAGATGGAGCGAAGTGCAGGAAAGCAAGTCATTGGATGAGGAGATAATGGATGATAGATCAGCAAGAAAGAAGGATCATGGACAAATCAACAAGAAGAGAAAGTCGTCATTGGATGCTTTGGAGCACCGCGTGATGACGAAGGAAAGACAGGTCGGTGAAGCTCGAAAAAAGTGGGTCAAGTTGACCTAGGGTTTTAGACACCTAGGGTTTTGGTATCTAGGGTTTTGGCACCTAGGTTTTGATCTAAGGCTGTCGGTGAGGAATTGTAATGTATAAATAAAGTTCAAGAGGACTTGGGTTGGGCTGGTCATTGAGTATTGGTATGATATTGTTGTTATAGCTCTATTGTGGAGAGAGAGGATTGTATTGTGATATCTTCAGCTATGTTTGAAGGTCGAGTCCTGGAACTAGGTGCACAGGAAGGGAAGAGAAAGAGAGAGAAGAAAAAAGATCTGCTAGATGAGAGTGCAGATAAGAACTATATGTTTTACCTTAATAAATCATAAGCACAGTTCTGTGGACGTAGCCCTAGGGAGAGGGTGAACCACATACATCTTGTGTCGAATGTGTGAGTGTTGCTTTGATCTTGTTATTGTCATACTATTATTTGTATTTCTGTAGTAGATCAGATCTATAGTGTGTGGAGTAGATCTAGTTGAATAAGTGACATATACATGCAGATTTATTTTATAGTAGATCCACTTGATATTCCCCTAGTTGTAGACATCTCTTTCCTTCAACCCCCTCATAGCTGCTTCGGGTGAGATTGCATCTTCTTCGCAGGTGCTTCCAAAAGGGCCAGTAGCTAGGGCTAGTTGGTGCGCTCTTGGAGTGAACCTTGGGTCTGCCCCTATGCCAACAAATGGTTCCATTTCCGGGACGAGAACTGTGTAAGGGAATGTGAAGGTGGTTCCCATCAAAGATAGAGATTCAGAAGTGGATAGAGGATCAAGAGAGGGACTTCGCTGAAGCCCAAAATAAGAACCCTAAGCTAAGTACTGAAGGTTGGCTGCAAAGACACATCTTCACTGATATTCACGAGATCTTCTTTGGAGGAATCCATCAATATCTATACGAGTGATTATCTAGGTTAGTCGATACCCAGCTCGAGATCATATCTAGAACTCATGTGGTCTGGACGACAGATTTGATTAATAAGGTTAAGAGACTTGACAACGTTGTATCAAGGGCTATAGATCACTGGTTCGATAGTACCATTGGAGGGTATATCACTGAATTTTTTGTTGACAGAACAAAATCATATAGCCAGGCCAAGAGATACTTCTTCAAAGGACCCCATGTAAAATGTTTACAATTTCTGAAGCTAAGAATCAAGATGTTGTTGCATGAAAAGAACGTCTTGAAAATACAGTAGATTGGTTGGATCCGAAAAGGCTAATGTTCAAGAATTCAGACAGTGACAGTGACAAAAAAGTGGGACATACGTGCAATGGGAGAGTAGTTTGAGGGGTTCACCTTGAGAACCTGTTCAAACAAAACTACGGAGACGAGGGTTTCTACAGTGGAGAAGAGGCAGATCTGACAGACGAATAACATTTAGAGCCCACTACAGCAGAGGAAGAGGAAGCTGAAGAACTTTGCCAGAATGAGCCAGAAACATCAAGAACTGCACAGACCACTGAAGTAAGTAATATCAATCCTTCTGTTATTTCAAAAACGCTAAGTAATCAAAATATTCTGAATCACCAGAGTCCGCAGACTACTATTACTAGTAGTTCAGTATCTACTTAGACAAGAAACCTAGGCAGCTCTATGGAAGATGAGATGAGGCTCCCTATCTTTAAAGGAGATGGATCTGAAGATCCTAATAAGAACTGGTTCATGTGCAAGGCCGTATGAAACATTACAAATATTACCAATGAAGTTGTTAAAAGAAACTAGTTTAACACTACCTTGAGGGATCGCGTGCTCATCTGGTACATGAAGCTTGTCTAAGGACTTGCGCAGCCTAAGCCACTAAATGAGATCAAGAACGTGTTCATTGAAGAGTTTAAAAAACCTAAGTCGGAGTCATAGTGTATTACTGAGCTGAAGGAGATCAAGTAGAAGGTAGTCAAACCTATTTGGGAGTTCAATCAGAGATTCAAGACCCTAACATGCCGATTGACTTTTAAGATCCCAGATGAGCAGAACAAAAAATGGTTCATCGCTACTCTTTTACCACACATCAAAGTTCCCCTGATGCAGCAGAAGATTTCATCATAGGAAAAAGCTTTGGAGATCGCCATGAAGCTTGAATCAACACCTATGGGAGAATCTAGCTCAGGCATGAGCCAGATCTTGAACCAACTGACTAGTTTGTCTCTGTAGGTCGAGGATATGAAGAAGGACAAGAAGAAGGACAAAAGAGAAGATATCTAGTGTGTAATATGCATATATGAAGGTCATGATAAAGAACACTGTCCCATGTTTCATGAATATTTTTCATTGGGAGCACCGAGCCCCTTGAATCAAGTTAACCTGCCCCGGTGCGAAGTATTCAAAAACTGACATCACCCTGGTGAGTGCTACTATATGCAGAAGTATGTTCAGACACCCACAAACTTGTAATGCACATTGTGTAAGTCCGTAGGGCATGATGATAGATATTGTAGGGAATTTGACCTAATGCATGAAAGATCAAGAGGCATATACAATATCCAAGGTGAAGTACATCAAGAAGGAAACACTCTGCAGTGCAACTCTCCAGGGAGAGGAAAATTCAATCCTTGCAGTGGATACAGAAGAGGAGGAGGAGGAGGAGGTATGGGTCGAGGACAAGGACAAATAATATGTTACAACTACACATAGTCAGGATAATTAGCGAGGGACTACCAAAACCCTTGCACAAACTGTAGTTATTGCAATTCCTTCGAGCATGTCATTGAGGATTGCCCTGTGTTGCTAACCAAGCTTCAGGAGAGATGAGGACCTCAGTAGAACCCTCAAGTACAACTGATATATGATGAACCATGTGGAGTAGACCCTAGAGTTGTTGTTATCACTTGAGGAGGATTTGCTACAGAAGAAGACAGAGCAGCCCAAGGAAAGACTGTAGATGACCATGGAGTTAGGAAAGCTACAGAGAAGACCCCAACGTCTGATTCTAAGAAAGAAAGACAAATATTTGAGGGGGAAAGAACAAACTTCAAAGGAGATCAAGGCTCTTCATCAAAGAAACAACCAGAAATCAAAGAATATGGCATGCCTTAGGCGTTTGATCAGTCTGCGTCGCCAACAAAAGGAAAAGAGGTAAGAAAACTCATGGAATTATTGTGCACTTGTGTTAAGTTGATTCAAGATAAAAACATTTTACAAGAACTACAGAACTTAATCAGGAAGTATGAGCTAGGAAATATAGATTCCTTACTAAATAGGGAAATGCACCAAATTGGGAAAAGGAGAAGGACAAATAAAGAATTACACCTGAATGCTCAAATAGGAGAATATGATATAGACTATGTGGTCCTCGACTTAGGGTCGGAGGTCAATGTCATGACGAAGGAAACCTGGGCACTGATGGGAAAACCCAAGCTGATCTACTCCCCTATCAGGTTTTTCATGGCTAACCAGCAAGTTGTTGGTCCAGTTGGACGATTGGAGCATGTCCCTATGGACATCGATGGAGTTATAACCTTTGCTAACTTTGAGGTAATTGAAATTGTTGATGACAGCTTCCCTTACCCTGCATTATTAGGAATTGATTAGGCCTTCAAAAATTCTACTATTGTTGATCTAAAGAAGATGCATATGACATTTGAAAGAGATGGTCATAGGGTCATTGAACCTTTAGATCCAGATGAGGGTCCTTGATACATAGAGCCTATCAAAAAAGAAGACCACGCGTACGAAATGGAAAACATCTACAAACTAACAACTAGGCAACAAGATTATATCGATCCTACAGCTGATGGGAATCTGAGTTGGCGAAGCGAAAATGCATTTTCATCAAACTGAAAAGAAGCACTAGAGAACTGGCATAACCAAATGTATGAAGTCTCTACCAGAAGATGTGTTAGACTAACCAAAGAGGTTCATTGGATCGATACAACAGTGAGTACCCACATTTGATGGGATGAACCCTTTAGAAAAATTCCTATCAGAGTTTGAGACAAGTGTACCAACACAACATAGGCTATTGGCAATGGATGAGGCCATGAAATCCACACCAGCAAGATGGTGGGGGATGCACAAAGAAAACATCACAGACTAGACACAATTTCGAACTTTGATGACAACACAGTTCTTAGCACAAGCAGTAAGCTACAAAGTGAGGTACACAGGTTGAAGTTTCCCAAAGGACCATGTGCGAAGCCGCGAAGAGGCCTAGAGTGAAATTCCTCAAGAAAAATGGGTGCACAGATTCATTAACATGCTAGACACGATCCCTATTAACTGGTACTTTCAAGCGGAGCTGAGCCTCGTCACTTCAGATTGGGAAGGTATGATCCAGAATTTTGTAACCACCTTTTTGTTTGAAAGTGAATTTCCTTTAGTATACCAAGCATTATAGATTATGAGAAAGAAAGTATTTAATGAGGCATCTGGCCCCCCTTTGGAGAAACAAGAGGATGAATGGACTGCGCCATTCTAGAAATTGCAAGGATGTTACAATATTAATGCCGATGAAGATGATGATCTGAGGAAGGTAAACATCACTGAGACAGAAGGCCATAGAGATGGGGAAGGACCAGGAGTTGAGATGCCATTCATAGGACAGTCGATAAAAATAAATAAATTCAATATTGGGACAGAGGAAACACCGAATCTTGCCAATGTCAGAGATTATTGGGATGTTGCTACCATTGACAAGATTACAGAGTTATTGTATGAATAACATGACTTGTTCCTGACCAAATTCACTGATATCAAGGAAATCAAAGGGCCTATGGGTGAGATGAGAATACCTTTGAAACCAGATTCAAAGCCATTCAAGCAAAGACCTTACAGATCGAACCCGAAATACAAGGAAAAAGTGAAGATCGAGCTCGACAGAACGTTGGAAGCAGGGATTATTGAACCTGTCGAAGAGTGAGAGTGGATCAACCCTATGGTGGTGCAAGACATGAAGACAGGTGAGATTAGGATCTGTGTAGATCTCAGGAAGCTAAATGATGCTTGTTTGCATGACCCTTTTCCTACACCATTCATAGACGAAGTGTTGGATAACGTGGGAGGCTAGGAAGTATATTCTTTCATAGATGGTTTTCGGGATACCATCAAATCTACATTGCCAAGGAGGACTGTCATAAGACTACGTTTTCCACAGAGTGGGGATCCTACCAATATACTGTAATGCCATTTGGATTGAAGAATGCCCCAACCATCTTTTCCAGGGTGGTGGTCAAAGCATTCAAAGACTTTTTGCATAAATTTTTAGAAGCATACTTTGATGACTGGACTATTTTTAGTTTGTTGAAAAAACATATTGAATGTCTAAGGCTAATGTTGGACAAATGCAGGTAGTGTCAAATTTCTTTGAACCTGAAGAAATGCATTTTCCTCTCACCATTTGGAGTGCTATTAGGACATATTGTATGCAAGTAGGGATTGTTTGTTGACCCATCTAAAATTTCAATTATAGTTGATTTTCTACCTTCTACTTCAGTCAAACAACTACGCACTACACTGGGCCATATTGGATATTACAGGAAATTTATCAAAGGATATGCCCAAATTACAACACCAATGGAGAAGCTGTTGAATAAGGACTGCCAGTATGAGTGGAAAGATGAATGTCAGCAGAGATTTGACACACTGAAATAGAAGATGGTTGCATCACCCATTCTGGTTTTTCCAGATTGGAACAAAGAATTCTATGTGCATGTCAATGCATCTTCTATTGCCTTAGGAGCAGTACTGGCACAACCTGGAGAAGGGGACATTGATCATACATTAGCATTTGCCAGTAAGAAGCTATCCACAATTGAAGTTAATTACACCACTATAGAGAGAGAGGGACTAGCTATGGTGTATGCGCTACACAAATTCTGCCACTACTTGTTGGGAGGACACTTTAAAATGTTTATTGATCACTTCGCGCTGAAGTACCTAGTCAACAAGCTAGTGTTGGGGGGGTGAATATGAATATGGATTCTGATGTTTCAAGAATATGATTTTGAGATCATAGGTAAGCCAAGAAGAATGAACAAGGGCCCAAACCACTTATCAAGGTTGGAACATGGTGAAGAACCCACCAGTTTGGAGGATACATTACCGTATGCACAACTGCTTTCCATTAGAAAAATTGATGACCACTTCGCAGACATAGTCCAGTTACTGTCAACAAGAATGTCTCCAAGTGAGTATACAATTCCTCAGAAGAAACAACTAGTGGTGTGTGCTGTAGAATTTTCACTTATAGTTGGATAGTTGTACAAAATGGGACCGGGTGAAATATTAAGGAGGTGTATTATGGAGACAGAGCGGCCACTGATCCTGGCAGAAGCTCATGAAGGCATCATAGGAGGACATTACACATAGAAAGAAATTGCACAGAAGGTTCTGCGAGCTGGCCTATGGTGGCCTACCTTACATAGAGATGCTAAAGAATATTCCAGAGCCTACGATGTATGCCAATGAGTTGGGAAACCATCCAGAAGAGATGAAATTCCATTGGCACTATAGTTGACCCTACAAGCATTTGAGAACTGGGCCATTGACTTTGTAGGACCTATAAACCCACAAGGGAAGAGCACAGGAGAAAGGTACATCATCACTGCAACCAAATAGTTAACTAGATGGGTTGAAGCCAGAGCAGTCAAGGAATGTAATGCAACTACAACTATGTGTTTTATATTTGATAACATAATAACCAAGTTTGTATACCCTAAGATCCTTATGAGTGATCAAGGTACACACTTCATCAATAAGACAGTTGAAGCCCCGACTGAAGAATTTGCAGTCCACCATCAGAAGAGTACACCTTACCATCCACAAGAAAATGGGACAGTTGAAGCATTCAACAAGATCTTGGAGACAACATTGACAAAGATTTGTAGTGTGAATAGGGATGAATGGGATTTAAGAGTACCAGTAGTACTATGGGTTTATAGAACCACTTGCAAGAAATTAACAATGCAGACCCCTTTCAAGTTGGTTTATGGTCTTGAAGTTGTTGTCCCGATGGAATACTTGGTACCAAGATTAAGAATTGCTACATTTATAGACATGGATGATTCTAGCACTGTTTAGGAGAGGATCACATAGTTGGTTGAACTAGAAGAAGACAGATTCATTGTAGGATTCCATCAGCAAGTTCAGAAGGAATGAGAAAAGTCCTATCATGACAGGCACATCAAGAAGAAGGCCTTCAAGCAAGGTGATTTAGTACTGGTGTATGACAGTAAGTTTATCAAACACCTTAGGAAGTTCAGAACACATTGGATTGGGCCATATGAAGTTGTCTATGTCACAGAAGGAGGAGATCTGCAACTGAAAACATTAAAGGGAGAGTGGAAAGAAGGATTGGTGAATGGGAGTCGGCTGAAGTTGTTGGAAGATTGGTTGTTGTCATTGATGTCAACCCTAGTCATGGGTTTTGGACCACAATATTGATAAAGGTATTTGGAAATGAAGAAAAATGCACATGCAGATACAACACCCGTGGATGGATAGTATACATCATATTGTTTCTGGTGGTATGTGGCACATCACATGGATCCTCATGGTCGAGGAGAAATGAATTTTTGAAGATGACAAAGTGAATTGTACATGTAGGCCCTGAAGATAATTAAAGAAAAGAATTACAAAATAAGAAAGTGTCAGGTCGG
>JZKD02S2314021.1:365394-378773 GCA_000966675.3 Picea glauca
GGTTGATGGTGATGATTTAATGTAAAGTTTTATTATATCTCATATATTCTTGGGTGGAAGGAAGGGGAAAGGATGGAGAGTTCAAATATCTCTTGATATTGGAGGATTGTATCTTTCTCTTGGAGGTTTATCCCTCCCTCTACATTTGGAAGCTGTAGCTACCTTTGGAAGTCATTACGTCCCTTGAACAAAAACTATTGATTATTTCTCATATATTGTGCATGGTGTATTGTGGTGTATTGGCGTAAATATTATACTATTGATTATTTCTCATTGGATATAATTGAATGGTTTAAGTATAAGTTGAAAAATGTTTTTAAATTGTACTTGATACTGATTCACCCCCCTCTCAGTATCAACAAAAGTTGTATTATGACAACCAGTTGCCTCGCAGTTCTCAGTAAAAGCATGAGGAAAAGCGTCCAGGTACCAGTAGTAGTTGAAATTGGGTACCAAACACAGAAAAGACATTCTGCACAAGGATGGAAAGGAGGCATAAATCAGGAAGCAAGGGTTACACTGGGTAGTCCAAAGTCAAAGTAAAATAAGAGGATCAGATCTGAAGTACCTCAGGATGAGTCACGGGTGAGTGTTGGAGGCTTGTTGGCCCTTGGTTATGGAAGGAAGCGAAGAAAAATGAAGGAAAGGTAAAAAGTGATCTTCACGGGAGACACAGTAACTGTCACTAATTTGAAGTGAGAAAAAGAGCAGGAAAGATGGAGCGAAGTGTGGGAAAGAAATCCGTTGGATGAGGAGATCAGGGATGACAGATCGAAAAGGAAGAAGGATCATGGACAACTCAGTAATCAAAGAAAATCTTCATTGGATGCTTTGGAGCACCGCGCGATGAAGAAGGAAAGATAGGCTGGCGAAGCCAGGAAAAAGTGGGTCAAGTTGACCTAGGGTTTTAGACACCTAGGGTTCTGGTATCTAGGGTTTTGGCACCTAGGTTTCAACCTAAGGCTGTCAGTGAGGGATTTTAATGTATAAATAAAGGTCAAGAGGACCTGGGTCGGGTTGTTCATTGAGTATTGGTATGATATTGTTGTTATAGCTCTATTGTGGAGAGAGAGGATTGTATTGTGAGATATTGATCTGTGTGTGAAGGTCAAGTCCTGCAGCTGGGTGCATAGGAAGGGAAGAGAAAGAGAGAGAAGAAAGAATATCTGCTAGCTGAGAGCCAGATAATAACTGTATGCTTTACCTTAATAAATCACAAGCACCGTTCTGTGGACATAGCCCTAGGGAGAGGGTGAAACATGTACATCTTGTGTCGAATGTGTGAGTGCTTATTTGATCTTGTTATTGTCATATTGTTATCTGTACTGTTGTAGTAGATCAGATCTATAGTGTGTGGAGTAGATCTAATTGAATAAGTGACATATACATGCAAACTTATTTTATAGTAGATCCACTTGATATTCCCCTAGTTGTAGATATCTCTATCCTGCAACCCCCTCATAGCTGCTTTGGGTGAGACTGCATCTGCTTCACAGGTGTTGTCGAAAGGGCCAATAGCTAGGGCTTGGTGGTCTACTCTTGGAGTGAACCCTAGGTCTACCCCTGTGCCAACATTCACCGAAGTGGCGAAGTTATGATGTCCCAAAACTTATGCTATCCTTACACTTGGCTTTATTTGATAATTATGATAGATCTTGAACTGAACTAACGGTTGAGAGCTCACTTGAATTTTCTCCATCAAATCCGTCAGCTCTACATAACAGATTGAATCTTTATCCAACAGTTGAGAAACCATCTAAATATCCTTCGTGATATCTTTTAATTGAGATCTAATTCTTCCCAGCCTATGACTTCCCCTCAATTTTGCGTTCTTGAATTGTTCTGAAAACTACATCAATGAACAAAAATCCTCCTTGATTCAATGGTTGTGATTACTTTCGAAATTCAAAAAGGGAACAATAATGATTACTACACAATCCTTTCCATAGATTTACTTAATTTCAAAACTTGGTTTTGAATTCACTCAATCGCGCCTTCTCTCCTGATTTTTTTCTACATTCATCCACCTTAGAGATTATCTAGTAATATGAGGGACCCCTCTGTTTCTCGCGCTATGTCTCTTGATTAACCTACTACGTTATCTCTCCTGAGGTTTACTATCTCACAGAAATATTTGATCTTATTGATAATGACCATACCATAATACCATGTCCAACATTGAACATTTTGGCCCTCTTTGACATCAATGCCAACACCATAACATTATGTCCAACATGTGCATCCGATGCCCATAACTTAACACTAAAATTACCGAAATAAAATAATTCAGAAGAAACGAAAATCAACAAAACTTACCATGCTACGAAAGTTTTATAAAAAAAATTATGTTGATTGAAAGTAAACAAGGATAAATAATCAATTAGTAACAAAGATAAATTTTATGTGATTAGTAGAATGAAATCACATACCTGAAATTTATTTTTTGTAGATTTGCATGTGCTCTATAGATCCCTTCCAAATTTGTCTCTTCAAAAATCTTAACCCATTCTAAAGCCTTTGGTGGTAAACATCTCTTCCACAAATGTTCCCTCTAAATTCTACCGAAAAATGAAATAATGCATAGTGTTTTAATTTATTAACAAATACATTTCAAAAATGAAATTTCCTTTGTTTTTCCGTTGTGTTTATTCGTTATATATAGCGTACCGGTACACTACAAAGCATACCAATACACTTTACATGTAAAAACACTCAGTAAAATATATATTTTAAAAACAAAATTGTCATCAAATCAGTGCGCCACACATATTAATGTGTCTCGATGCATATATATGTCGAAAATGTATTGATACCAATTTTAGCAACAAAATAGAAATGTAAACCTCTACAATTAAAATTTACAAATATTTTTCTTTGTAGAGGTTCTAACGAAGGTCATCGTTCAGCGCATTTCATATTGTAGCACACTAGTGAGTAAGAAAATAATTAAAAGCACCAATAAAGTTTCATACCAATTTCATGCACACATTAATGATGGTTTGGATTAAATGAAGGGAAAATAAAGTTATGATATCAAATAGCCAATACATCAGACTCCAAATCATTCCATATCGTTAAAAGTTTATAAACGTCTCCCACACCATTTAAGGTCTATATTTTATTTATAATTCATTTATCTAATTTATTTTATGTCATTTATGCACGTGCATTTGAATAATTGTTCATTGAATGTTTTAGGATCATAAATCAATATCGAGTTCAAATGCACAAGATATTCCACTAGTGCAAAAAATGTCATGATCTTGTATTAGGATAAATATATTGCAATCAATTTTTTGATGAAAATGGATAGTTGCTTTACCCTACCAATTGTAACATGCCATCTTCGAGTAATCTCTATCCTAGATCAATGGTGTTACACTATGAATTGGATCTCTTTTATGACATGCCAATGGTATTTGGTTGTTCAAAGTGTAAATGGTTGAAGAAGAACCCTTGACGTGTCACAATGTCCCATTATATTAATGATCGAATACCCAATGTTGGTGCAAGATCAGAGACCTAGTTCTGGCATATTCAACCTTTCAGCAAGGGAAGGAGGTCTCACCCGAAGTGCAGCTGAGACTTTGTGTGATAAAGTGAATTACATAGGACACCACATCATAGTACAGTTCCATACTTAAATGCAAAGATATTATGGAATCATAAGTCTTAAACTGGTAAAGACGGTGAACAGTCTGTGTTGCACAACATTAAAGGAAACACATACAATACACAATTTTTTGAAACAGTAACACAATTAGTGAATACACACAATAGGACATATTACGCAATAAAGATACCATGAATTCATCCACATGTTGAAAATTTTTGAGTATCTGAATAATCCATCATATATTCATATCCTAGATGGTCATACACATAGTTGTTCTTCATATTAATACTTATACAATATAATCGATAATGAGATACCTGATCTCAACTCTCAACCTTTCTCTGAATTGTAATTTATGCCCAAATCTCCTTTACAGTGTCTTATCACAACAAACAGGAATGTTAAAGCTCATTGACATAATAGGAGAATGACTCGATAATTATTAGCACTTAGAAAAACAACAACAACAACCAACAACGAACCAGCAATATCAAAACTAATGAAAAACTTGGAACCCCAACTCGTTACATGGCTCTATTCTTTATATATTTTCCATGGAAATTTCTTTACTTATTGAATCTATCGTTGTGATTTCTTGATTCCATTTCCTTTTGGCATGTACTTGAAGATTTTGTCTCTTTTTGTTTCTTTTTCTAGCTAACTCATGACTATTTTTCCTAATGGCACGATGGTGCATATATTTTCTCTACATGGATCCATTGTTGGTGTACTATATTGTTCCACAAAACTCTATGACTTCCACAAAAATGGGTTCTTTAAAATGGAAGGCCCGATAGGCCCCGACCACAATATTAGATGCGTTCTAAGTCAAATTTTTGCCTCTTTGCTATGCTCTCCCTCAAATGGAGGGCCCAAATATGGTACAACCTGCACTTATTGTTGTCAAAAACTATCGTGTTTCTCAACATTATCTTTCCATTTCCTCTCCAAAACCGAGGAATCTACAACAAATTCCTGTGTGGTGTTGACATTAGGTACCTCCTACTTGGTAACCAATAAAGAATTACACTCTATTTCAGAAAGAGAGTTCAGTTGCTGAATCAAAATGTGCTCTTCTTGAATTGTAGGACTAAACTACTGGAGTGTTTTCTTTGTAGCTATGTTAACTTCATCCATATTATCCAGGAGGTCATCCTAATCTTGGATCTCAACGAATTTAGTCAATTTCTCTGTAGGGTCAACAATGGCCCGAGATTTTGTATGCATCTATTTAATCCTCGTGTGCAACTCTTTGATAGGATTACTGCATTGATCCAACAAGACAACCTAGTCAGTGACCATATCGAAGAGTCAATGAAACTCCTTGGTCCTAATATGAAGGGAAGACTCAACCTTTGTTTCCTCTTTGAATGCATGTTTGATCTTCTATAGGATCTCTCCAGGCTGCTCATTTTCCTTAATCCATATGGAATTGAACTAGTGCTGGAGATATTTAGTTTTGTTGGCCAATTTCATTCATGCATCTTCTACCAGGATGACTCTATCCACTGGTGCAACTAGATTAACATCCTCTGGGAGATCAGGGGCCATATATTGAAGAGTAGGCCATACCTATATAAATGTTTTAGACACATCCTCAATAGTGGACTCAACGTCTAGCTATAAGATATGCTTAAGTGTCACAATTGCAATAGTGGTATGAGCAACCTCTTGCAATGGTGTTGTGTGTTGTGTGATCTCTTGATTGTTGTGCTCAACTATGGTGATTATTTTCTCTAGTTGATTGGTGGAAGGCCAGATTGGCTACAAAATATGAGGTGTAAGAAAAGTGGAGAATTTTTAATATTTAAGTGACTATGATAAGAAGAGATGTAATGATGGGTAAAAAGGTACTAACAACTGTTAACGACCCACGTGATAACATAAGGGCATAAAATTCAAATTTCAACAACATTAAATATCATAGGATGCGGCGTCCTCTTCTACTATTAAATATCGTTAGAAAAAAGTAGATTTATCTATGTTGGACTTAAACAAGACAAGGATAAACATTCATAAAATGAACAATGTAGACATTAAGATAAATAGGCCAATTTATATATTAAAAGTGGAAAGAAATGAAATTTTTACAACCTCACTGATGATGTTGTAGAAATTCCTCTAAGCTATCATTTTTCCATCCCCTTCGTGCATTACCATATGATAGGTATGATTCTATGAACTACCTCCTCACAAGATCAAAGGTTTGACACTCTGAAAACCTTCTCCCCTTCTTTCACCCATGAATAAAGTAATTATAAAGGAGTTCGATGCTTAACCACCATGGAGTATTTTGGGAAATGGTTGAGGATTTAGCTCCATAAGTTGGTATTTGTCTTATCTCATAGATATTGAGTTTTCCTAAGATGGAGCCACTAGATATGACCCAAATCCTTGACCCAAACTAACCCCATCCTCTCAAAGTTGACCCTTATAATAAGGTGGGATAGTTATAACCTCCTCTAACCACTTCAACCCTCCCCCAAAACAGGCTGTTGACAACACTCCCTTATAGATGATAAAGGAGTGTTGAAAAGAGTTCAACACTCCCTATACATGGGTAGGAGAATTGACATTCAAACATGGTCAAAATATCAAGGTAAAAGGGATTGTTTTGACCATAATATGATGGTTTTTCTTCCCCAAGTTATTTAGGTAACATAAACAATACTTTCACATGATGATAAAATTGAAAAATTCAAGTATGACACTTAGTAGAATACAATACATAAGTATGACACTTAGGCATGTGGAAATACACACTTAGTAGAATTCAATACATAAGTGATACATAAGTGAGACATTTAGTAGAATGAGATAGATAATTGTGCCACTTAGTAGTGTGGGAATTCGGTGTGTAATACATGCCCCATAAATTGTGAGGTGAGAAGAAATATTTATGGCCTAAACAATTTAAAAAAACATGTTCTCAAAGGGTGATAGAATAGCAGAGTTGGATGGAAGCTGTAAACAAACATCAAACAGTATATAAATGATTCATCCCCGAGGTAGGCATACCCATGCTCAGTATAAACTGAATCAAAGCATGGACGTCGACCAATACATTGTGGATCCATGGAAGCACTAACTATGGATATTACCACCAAACATACAACGTGGATCCATAACTTTATGACTCAATCAGGTCATAGCCATGAAATAATATACAATGGATCTACGATATGACAACAACATAGCTATGAACCAATAAAAAGTGGATCTATAAGACATTGTAAACATCAGTTAGATTTACAGCATGATGACCATACTAATATATTCTAAGTACTCAAATAATTTCCATCACAACCTGAGGAAGGAAAGTAACAAAGGTGAGAACCTAAGGGTTCCTAGGGTCTTCATCTCGATCCTGAAATGGTATGAATCTAGCCATGTGAATAGATGTCTTGATGTCGAACATGGAAGAAACCACTCGATTATTGATCATTGATGCATACCATTGACAAGTGCGACAAAAATCACCAATGATGACAACAAATACCAAGGCATCCTAGTATATTACAATGGATGTGAAAAATTGAGATGAAGTTGAACATTGTGGAATCATTCGATTAGAGTTCAAAGATGTAAAACTATTAACGAAAGTGAGTAGGCCTTACATTGAGGCATGTGGGTTACAAGGTACTCATTAGTTTGTATGTTTAATTCTCAAATAATGTGTTGAAGTAGACTAGAATAGACTCACCAAAAGATGTCCATGATGTATCTCCCATCATTGACATAAATCTAACACAAAAAAGTGATATGAGATAATATATTAAATGAGGACTGACTGACACATGAATGAGAGTTGGTAATACTATAAAATGGTTGGTTTGAAGTAAAAATTCCCTTGAAGATTTTGAGGCATGATAAATGACTTGTCAGCATTGAATTGATTGAGAGATAGACCAAAACATAGTGCAACAATGACTAGGAAAATATTCGAGTGAGCCAAAGGAGTATGATGACTCATGGGATTGGTGTGACTCAGAGACAAGAAGATTACCTATATGTGAGACAATACGTAAACATGTGCCATATTCAAGGGTGAAAACAAATGACTACCAAAATGCTTTCCAAAACTTGACACACTTCTCTCAAATTCCCCCCCCACAATGAATGGTGATTACCTCTTTGTTTTTTAACAAGGTTGAGGAGGATGAAATATGCTCAGTATAGCTCATCTTTGAAGAGTCCCTCATCACATTTTAACAAACCTGAAGAAGGATGGATTTAGTCACATATGGTTGCTTCAATGTATAGTTTTACGAGCCCAAAAAAGGTAAACTTGGTGGTATTTTCACATTTAGAGAGTCTGGAAAGATCTTAAAGAATACTCCAAGGATGTTTTTTTTCGTAAATTTAGTCTCCCAAGCCCGAAAAGATGTACAACAATACTAGGGAGAAATATTCTAGTCAAGATTGACTAGAGTGTTCCTCTTTCATAGTTAGTCTTACGAGGTCGAGAAAGGGGTAAATTTCCACTCGAAAGATGCCCTTTCAAATCCTTTTAATGAGTGTGAAAGGAAACAAGCTCACTCGACAATCTTTTCATATTTATAAAGTCTAAAAAGAGCTAAAAGGAGACCCCAAAAATTTCCTTCTCGTATAGTTTTTGCAAGCCCGAAAAAGTGATAAAAGTATACTCGATAACGTATTCTCATGTATTTACGAGCACGAGAAAGAACAAAGACTAAGTTCAAAGTGTGTGCTTCATTTTTTTAATGTGTCTGCTTCATCTTGTAATGATCGTGAAATAGAGAATAAAGTTGTGCTCAAAGGTTGGTTTCATTTTTAAACGAGATTGAAACTAAAAATGAAACTGTACATGAGGTTGGTTTCATTTTTAAACAATATTGAAATCGAAAATGAAATTTTTCTTGGGGTTGGTTTCATTGTTTAAAAATATTGAATCGTATATGAACTATGCTTGGTATGATACCCATCGACAAGTTTCTTCCCAATGTGATGTCCAAAGGCTGGTACTTTGAGTGATACCTATCAGTAGGTTTTTTCCCAACATGACATCCAGAGGTTGGTACATTTCCCCCAACATGATTGGTATAAGATAGAGTCTTAATTCCATAATGATGTCTAGAGGCTAGAGACATGCCCCACAAGTGTCATTTCGTCTATCCTCACTTATTTTTCACTCAATTAGACTCTTGGCTACTAACATGAATAGTTTCACTAGGGAGGGATGAAGAAAGAAGATCAGGTGACATAGGAGGGGGAAAGGAAGGTTCTATAGTTTCTACCTGACCTAGTGACATGGGGTCACCTTGTGATTTTCTTTCAGATGGAATAGGCACTACCCATGGATGAAACAATTTAGGGTATTGTTGCACCATAGATGAAAGTATGTTTAACGAGGAAACATGATGTGGAAGATCAAGGGCAGGAAAAGATGTTGGATGTGGAGTTTGATTATCTTCCTGATTCAGAGGTCTTTGTTTTCAGTCATGTTTATACCCCATGAATATTGTACACCCCTCCACGTGGGGGGTTCCAGGGGGCACTTTCCCCACTTCAGGGTGTGGGGGGCTCATCCGTTCGGCTAGGGGGTCTAGGGGAAAACAGGCCCCAAGAGGGGGTTCAGGGGACAATGTTCCACGATGGGGGTTCATTGGTGAAGCCCCCAAAGGAAAAATTTCCCTGTAAAAGTATATTGTAATTTCATAGTAAATCTGGATCGTTCATTATGAGGTCCCATATCTAACAGTATAAGTTATGTTAGGGTTTTTTTCCCTAGAAGGAAACCCTCTTTTATGATGGAAATGTATTGTGACTATGCATCATTGAAAATATTGTATTCTGAGAGAGGATATTGTGAAGGGAAATAAGAGGAAGTTACAGCGGGTGTGTTGTAGGTTGTATCCCTTCATTTGGTGGATAATAATAAAGGAAGGACTTGGAAATTTCTCTGGTGGATGTAGCCCACACTGGGTGAACCATGTATATCTGTGTCTCCACTATATTGTGTATCTTCTGTGTTTTATTTCTACATTTGTTTTTATTTTATTTCTCCGCAATATTGTTTTTCTAAAAAATGTTATGAGAGTGAAAGGTAACTCACATGAAAAAAGGGTTCCTAGTTCAAGTGGGAGCAATGATGGAAGATGGAAAGTTTAGGGTCAATAAATTTAATGAAAAAAATACCAGTTATGGAAGATGCAGATGGAGTATTATTTATTTCATAAGGATATATTCATTCCATTGGGTGGAATAGAAAATAAGCCGACGACCATGAAGGACAAAGAATGGGAGGTTCTTGAAAAAAAGGCACTAGGAATGATACGGTTGACCCTGGAAATGTTGGTGGCTTTCAATATTTTGAAAGAACAGACAACAAAGGAGATGACAGATGCATTGGATAAATTTTATGAAAAAAACTTGACGTCCAATAAAGTATTTCTAATGAAGAGATTTGTTGGCACAAGGGAAGACCCAGGGTTCACTCCAAGAGAACACCAACAAGACATAGCTACTGGCCCTTTCATAAACACCTACGAGGCAGATGCAGTCTCACCCAAAGCAGTTATGAGGGGGTTGTAGGATAGAGATGTCTACAACCAAGGGGAATATCAAGTGGATCTCATACAACAACAACACAACATGCATATATCACTTATCAATCTAGATCTACTCCGCACAGCTATAGATCTGATCTAACACAACAATGCAATAACATAATAACAATGACAAAGAATAGAGTATCAATCACACACACGACACAAGATATACGTGGTTCACCCTCTCTCTAGGGATACATCCACAAAATTGTACTTTATGATTTATTAAGATGAAGAATACAGTTCTTGTCTACACTCTTAGCTTAGCAAATCTTCTTTCTTCTTCTCTCTATCTATCCCCTTCCTACGAACCCAGTTGTAGGACTGATCTTCTCACCCAACTGGAGATCTTACAATACCAAAAGACTCTCACACTTAGCACTTCTCTCTCATACAACACTAGTCCCTTACAATAGTAACAATAACAACATCAACAATACTAGCACGAACCCTGTTTCCTCATCTAGGTTCTTATTTATACATTACAATAGCTCACTGAAATCCTTAGGTTGAAACCTAAGTGTCAAAAGCCTAGCTACCAAAACCCTAGGTGTCTAAAACCCTGGGTCAACTTGACCCAGATTTTCTAAGCTTCGCCAACCTGTCTTTCTGTCCTTCTCACGTGGTGCTCTAAAGCATCCAACAGTGGCTTTTTCCACTTGTTGAGTTTTCCTTGATCCATCTTCCTTGTTGATCTATCATCCTCGATGTCCTCATTCAATGGCTTGCTTTTCCTTGCTTTGCTTCATCTTTCTTTCTCTTTTACTCACTTCGACCCAGTAATAGTCACTGTGTCTCCCGCGCAGTTCACGTTTGACCTTTTTTTCCTTGATATTCGCTTGCTTCCATACCCAATGGCCAGCAGGCCCCCAAAAATAATTTATGACTTGTCCCGAGGCACTTCAGATCTGATCCTTCTGTTTTACTTTGACTTTTAGATTGCGTAGTGTAGCCTTTTCTTTCTGCTTCATGCCTCCCTTCCTTGTGCAAACTGTCTCTTCTGTGTCTGGTACCCAGTTTCAACTGCACTTGGTACCTAGACCCTTTTCTCCCATGCTTCTACTAAGAGTTGTGAGGCCATTGGTTATCATAATACAACTTCAGCTGACTTCCATTTACCAAGCCTTCCTTCCATTCTTCGTTCAATGTCTTCAGTTGTGCATATCCTCCTTCTGTAACATAAGAAATCTCATATGGTCCAAGCCAATGTGTTTTGAACTTCCCTGGATGTTTTATAAACTTGATTTCATACACCAAAACCAAATCACCTTGCTTAAATCCCTTCTTCTTGATGTGTCTGTCATGATAGGCCTTCTCTCTTTCCTTCTGCACCTACTGATGGAATCTTGCAATAAATTTGTCTTCTTCTAACTCAACCAACTAGGCAAGCCTCTCCTAAATAGTGCTAGCATCATCCATACCTGTAAAAGCAACGATTCTTAGGCTTGGTACCAAATATTCCATTGGGACAATGGCTTTAAGACCATAGACCATCTTAAAAGGGGTCTGCATGGTTAGCTTCTTGCAAGTGGTTCTATAGGCCCATAGTACTACAAGTACTCTTAAATCCTAGTCATCCTTGTTTACACTGCAAATCTTTCTCATTGTTGTCTCCAAGATCTTATTGAACATTTCATCTGTCCCATTTTATTATGGATGGTAAGGTGTGTTGTTCTAATGATGTACTACAAACTCCTCAGTCAAAGCTTCAATTGTCTTATTGATGAAATGTGTGCATTGATCACTCATAAGGATCTTTGGGCATCCAAACCTGGTTATGATGTCATCAAATATGAAGCACGTAGCTATAGTTGCACTATAGTCCTTCACTTCTCTTGCTTCGACCCACCTAGTCAAGTATTTTGTGTTATAAAAATAGGACCGTGGAGCAATAAAATAAAATAAATGTGGAAACAAAACACAGTAGATACACAATACAATAGAGACACAGATTTACGTGGTTCACCCTGTGTGGGCTACGTCCACCAAAGAAATTGCCAGGTCCTTCCTTTATTATTATCCAGCATATGAATGGATAGAACCTACAACAAACCCACTGTCACTTCCTCTTCTTTCTCTCACATTCTCCTATCTTAGAATACAATATTCACCATCAACCATAGTCGCAATACATTTCCCTCATAAAATAGGGTTTCCTTCTAGAGAAAAAAACCCTAACATAATCTCTATTGTTATATCTGTGACCTTATAATGAACGGTCCAGATTTACAATGAAATTAGAATATACATTTACAAGGCAATTTTTCCTTTGGGGGCTTCACCCCCGAACCCCCGCTAGGGCCCCGCTTGCCCCCAACCAGGGGGATAGCCCCCTGGGACCCCACAGAGGGGGTACCCCCCCTTTGTACTCCCCCACATGGAAGAGTGTACATACTTCTGGGGTGTAAATACTTCATGGGGTATAAACATGAATGAAAGCAAGGACCTCTGAATCAAGAAGATAATCAAGCTCCACAACCAACAATCTCCCACTTGGAGACTGATCTCAACAACTCCACCGCTATTGTATATGCTGGACTCTAAACCTTCTTGGACTGGAAAATTTCTCATCTTCATATTCATTCTTGAAGACCAACTGAAACTGAGTAGGAACTTAGTTTCTCCCTAGTTACTCCCTTTGTTAACATGTCTATAGGATTCTGGCTAGTGTGTATCTTTTCCAACTTCAAATGTCCATCTTCCAAGGTGGATTGTATGAAGTGGTACCTCAACTATATATGCTTAGTCTTCGAATGGAAGGTTGAGTTCTTTGCAAGGTGAATGGCACTCTGACTGTCATAGTACAACCTGTTGTTCTCCTGATTCTTTCCCAATTCCTCCATAAACCTCTATAACCAAATCATCTCTTTACTAGCCTCTGTAGCAACAACATACTCTGCCTCTGTTGTTGAAAGTGAAACAACCTTTTGCAGTTTCAAAATCCAACTTACTATTGTTCCACCTATATTAAAAACATACCCTGTGGTGCTCCTCTTGTTGTCTTTATCACATGCCATATCTGAATCAACATATCCCTGTATAAAAGTGTCTGAACCTCCAAAACATAATGCATGAATAGTAGTACCTCTCAAATACCTAAGAATCCACTTTACTACCTCCCAATGTTCTTTACCTAGATTGTTCATATACCTGCTCACAACTCCCACTGCATGTGCAATATCTGGTCTTGT